>JAHWFP010098728.1:50158-79297 GCA_023313725.1 Lithobius niger | reverse complement strand
TGTCAATTTGTTGTAGGAGTGTTTTGCCGAAGGCTCGGAACATGACTAGCATTGTTTCACTGTTTAAAGATCAGCCATAATCGTCTAAATATGCAGGGACAATGTGACTGCATCTAAATGCGACTTCATCTAAAAGAACTATATTGATTAGCAGGATGAATTGTTCGACAAACCACTGCACAATACATGGCAGCAATGGTTACTGACAAGGGGTTACTGAACTCTTACTCATGTTCCTAAATACTCAAAACATCCGGTGGCTGCAAAAACCCTCCCAACTTAAAACTTGCCCTTTAAAAACTAACACTAACTAAATCTAAACTCCCCACCCATCTAAAGAAAAAATATTATCATATTTATCAGCTCCCATGCACGCATCCTACATGCAAAATATCTTACATTGGCCATATTGACAGAAACGCATTCATAGACTTAGATTGCACAAATCACACTTTAAACATAAGGACAGCACAACTCGCTCGTGCAACATTTCACACAAATTGGACATCAACCCAACATCTCTGATGCCCATACTCTGCTTCATATTCCGATATTATAGAAACAGGCTGAACCTAGAACCCATCTGTACTGCAATTCACCATCCTGCAGTACATAACCATATTTTCCCAACGCAAGTAAACTGAAAGAGTATACAGATCGTTTGTAAGACATTTTAGTTTCCACCAGATGGGTCTCAACACTGCCATTTTAATCCACCAGTATTACTCACCAGCCTCACTTCGACTTATCTAGCCTATAGCACACGTTGAGGTCCCTCTGCTTTTACTTTCCTTGCTATTTTGGTTTTGCCCGAAATTTTAACGTCATGTCCTAGTCAGTTCTGAATACCACTGAATCACCTTCGAATTTCTTCTCACGTAAAATGCAATCTGGCTCTTGCGAATCCAGTATTTTAATTTCGGAGCTCTTGAAAATGTGTTTGAAGTAACCCAAAACGTCGAACCTAATGTTTATTGACGTGTGCACTTTTCAAGCTTTTTCATTAATTTTATTATTGTTTGCACAAGTGCTTCTTAATTTCAATATTTCCAATAAAATTATAGGCAATGCAACAGTTATAGGCTAAACGCGGATCGTTTTACTATCTTACTCCAAACTATCATTGAGTAGTGCTCACAAGTTGCCAGACACTGCTATGAATTTTTTTTCTCAATATGATATTCAAAGCAGCATTACCAAAATGTGAAGATTAATGCCTTACTTACCACGTCAAACTAGAGTACATGAACTCAAGCTGGCAACAGTGACAAAACGACAACTCGCCGGAGATCTCATTGACGGTTATACAAGTACCTGCTGAACTTTTTCTGCTTTTTTTTCACCATTAACACCTGAGGTCACAATTTCAAGCTTATTGGCAATCATTCCAACCAGAATGTGACATCGTTATTTCGTCGAAAGAGTCGTATCCCCGTGAAATTGCTCATCATTTTTTGGGGAGCCCAAGGTACCCAACCCCACAAATTCAAAAAAAAAAAACAACTAGAAAACAAAACTAAGAATAAAATATCGTTTTATCAGACAGACTGCATCCATTGATTATTATTAATTTACGACTTTATTCAGCAATACAAGGTACATCCAATAATCCAATCTTACAATAATGCAAAACCCAAAGGTTGTGTCATTTTACAACTATAGCTACGTATTCTAGGTAAACTCTTTTACAAGTTTTACAAAGCAATATTACATTTCGAGATGCCAAAAAGTGCAATTAATACAAGGTGATGGCATAGATCTGATATCTTAAACTCAGCACAGTTTGCACAAGTCTTACTTACTTGCTCAATTTACACAACAATTCTCGAAAGTCGTATATGAACTGTTTTTAAATTGTTGGTAATATGGCGTTGCGTGAAAGCTGACAAAAGCTATAAGGTAAAACAACTTCCATTTGCTTTTTATGGACAAGCATTTCTGTATATTCCTAATCCTTTTTATAAAAAAATGACAACACCTAGATCTTTGATATTTTGTTATGGTGTGACATGCATTAGCCTAAAGCTCTTTTCTGTGGTGTTCATTCCTAATAACATGCCATTTCACTTAAAATTATACAGGAATTCTATTCAACTTGGAGTTCCATGATCCATGCTTCGTATAGTTTATTTAATCTCCAGAGCATCGCAAAATCGATGTACTGAAGTTGTTGCTCACAATTCGTTTATCATATTTCTTAGAATGTCTGAAACATGACAGGGATTGTTTTCGTTATTTCTGTACTAAAGGTTTGTTTTGTGGAAAAGGTTGCTATAAGAGAACATTACTCAGTCTGCTCGCTCAATCTGCGCAGCTCCATGCCTCACCAATACGAATGTTGGACAATATTTTAAAACCTGCAGGTCTACTTTTTTCGTCTATCCAACTGGTTATACCCACTAATTTTGAGATCAATATGTCGTTTTACTAATAGTAAGTATGATGCAAAATATGTTGTCATTTTAGGTGTATGTTTTTAACCATGTTTCCCTGAAAAGAATATGTTTAACTAAACTGTTACGGCGTGTGGCGTTAGAGCAATTTAATTACGTTTCATTTATTAGTAATCTCACATTTGCAGGTACCTTATGCCAATAGAGCAGGTGTGCAAACACACAACAAATCTTACGTTTTTTAATAAATTGCACTGTGACTGAAGTTGGCTTTAAGGTAAAAAAAAAAAGTACCTTGTTTTACGGGAATTTATCACTCAAAACATGCGGGCGGGCAAATTTTAGTTTTATTTTTTATGCCCAAATTTAGCCTGTGGAGGTGAGAAAAAATGTTGTTGATAGATTGACATACAATTTTATCTAGGTCTACAGTAAGTATTTTTAGCCTTTGGACTTTACCATTGTCGACTTGGGTAGGGAAACAGAGAGTAGAACTGCAATCTCCCAGTCTGCTTGTTACCTATTATGTTAAATTGTTGGTGGACTATGGTTTCGAAAGGGAAGCCAAGCCATAAAAAAAAATTAACGCGCACGATTTTTGAAAACACGTGTACGATTTTTAATGACCTTGCTGTCGATGCATCTTAAAACCTCATTCTCCAAATTCATTCACCCCTATTATTTCCTATTGTATTTAGTGATGTCACACACGCATTTTTTCTAATTAAATCTTGCAATTATCGTCCAAAACTCGAGTAAAACTCGACAGACATCCATACAAAATACTAAACCCGAATATAGGTTCTTGAGTCTTCATCAAAAAATGGCGTCTGTTTATCCTTAATCGCTTGTGTACTTATTTAAGAAATATCACGTTTTGGCTACCCTGACAGCACAAGGAACTTTAAAATATGTATAAATATCAATATAGTTTACAGGATCGTGTGTAACAAGTCACGTTTTACTAACCTTCTGAATAACACACACCGCTCAAAAATGGAAAGACATTTGGGATCTGCACTGCTTTAGGATCTTTACTTCCACGAATACACAGTTAATTAATTTAGGTTTTGAGTTGCCTTGGCAATAATGCGAGTAGTGAACTGAGAATGTGTCTCATGCACACGAACTTTTGGCCTATCGACTTGTACTTTACTGTGTTTTATATTTTATGCAGTTTACTTGATTGAAGACTGCCACGTTAGCCTCAACTGTTGGTGTTATAAATAAAATGTGCTTGCAATTACGGAGAGATAGACTGATTTTCTGATGAGTTCCATCCGTGCTATACTGGTGGTAGCTGAAATGCATGTCTCATGTTGCATCTGAGATCTTGGTGGTAGTAACACACACTAGAACTAAGAAGATGAAAAAAGTCGATACCAGCATATAGGTTTAAAAATGCTTCCAAACAAAAATACGAATCTCCATCTGGTAATCTTGGAAAGCATTGTTAACTCTAATCATGTTCAAACTAGTTTTGGAATATGCCCACTGGTAGGTATGAATTCATCACAAAGAACATTTTGCTAAATTATAATTCAATTTATTCCTATGCTTTTGTCGTGGTGTATTGGTTTGACTTTAGGTTTTAGGTCTTGTGGATCTTAGATGTTCACCTAATGTTCCATTAACTTCCACGGAACTTCTTTGAGAACTATCTCTGCCAGGAAGTTTTCAAAACTTGTGTTCTTAATGTGAACGTTTAATAAGCAGCTTGCTGTGTCGAATTCCCCTTTTATCCTGAAGTACATTTCTGTTACACCCTATTGCGCATAAGATGGGTGTAACAACTTAACCACCTGTCCAGAGTTTTTAAAATTTATGCTGGAAACAAGGCTATATGATAAGATGTAGAATCAGGGTTTGTTTAACGTTTCTGTAATGTGTGGTGCAGTTTCAACCCGTACCACTGTACTTTGACTGAGGTTGGAGCTAATGACGTAGCTGTTGATGCAGCATAAAGCCTCATTCCCCATATGAGTAATGAGCTTGTTAAGTAATGCACTCCAGCCATACTTTCTCAGAACAAAATAGTGGATAGACAGTGGAACTTCAAGTGAAATCATATATTTACAA
This sequence comes from Lithobius niger, assembly GCA_023313725.1. Taxonomy (NCBI): domain Eukaryota; kingdom Metazoa; phylum Arthropoda; class Chilopoda; order Lithobiomorpha; family Lithobiidae; genus Lithobius; species Lithobius niger. Next base: position 74,825 of record JAHWFP010098728.1, on the reverse strand, counting down.
GTGAATGTATTTATAAGAAATAGAGATTAACTTAAAGCTTTGACGAAATGTTTCAAAACTGTCGCTGTTAGGTGATATTTACATTGAGGCCCAGCACAGGCTCATGGTGCCATGAGACTTACTCTGAACTACACCCGTCTTTAAAAATGCTCCTTTAAAGCTTTCCCCCTTATGTAAAATGTAGCTTACTATAATACTCATTACGTACCTATGTTCATGTTTTTTCTTTGGTTTATAGTTGCTTTTTTAAATTTTTACTTTTCGATAAAAATTTCAGTTGGCATTGGTCACAAAGTTAAATTTAAAATTGAACAGCACTGTTGTAAACTGGGAATAATGCAATAGTAAAACCTTAATATTATGTTTTTGGATTTTTTTAGATTTTATTGTTTAAATAGTTTATGAAGTGTATCAATCATGATATCAAATATCTGCCAGATACCTATTCCCAAAAACAGTCCAAGTGATCCCCCAATATCTGCTGCTAAAGCTGCTAACTCATAAGAAGAAGTTTCTTCTATGACAGTAATCCTCTTATTGGGAAAATTCATATTCACGTGGATTGTACTGGAGTTTAAGTCAGAACTTGGTAAATCTGACAAAAACTCAATGCTATATACGGTTTCTCTGCATTTCTTGAGGCATTTGCAATCACTCACATGGAAGTCTTTCACAAATTTTGCAGTTGCTTCAAGCATCTTCTTCATTGCTTTATAATTTTCGCAAGGAAAAACGCTTTCAACATCTTGCATGAAAGGCAATCTAAAAATGAAGAGTGGAAGACAGTCAATAAATTAAGCACATATAATAAAGTTTTTATTGTTGAAGAAAAGACCAATTGTATGCAAATTCAAACTTCTCATCAAAACGTCATTAAACCAGAAGAAATCCTTTAATGTGTCTAAGTCACCATATGTGTGCATTAAAACTTAAATCTGTTAATCTATTTCTATATCTCGGGATTATACTAAACTCAAAATGGAATTATTTTCTAGCACGTATTGAAAACATGGTTACTAAAGTGAGACAACTTATAACCAACTTATCATTTTAAAAATATTTCACGTATTTCTAACAAAAATTGTTTACGATGCATCAATTTCATCTCACGTTAATCATGGCACCGAATTATGGGTTTCGTAGTCACACACATTTATTAAAATTACAAAAAAAATTCATAAAGAAACTGTTAAAGTACTCTGTCATAATATTCAAAGGAATTATTAAAAAGAACAAATTTATTTGGAGTTCATGAATTAAAAATGTAAACAAATTAGAGATTTTTTCAATCATCATTAAAAACTATTACGATGCAATGACTATGCTTGATACTACCATTGCCAAAAATACAACACTAAAAGTGTTAAACTTAAACAAGTTGTATGGAAAATAAATACGGCAGGCGATATAAACTACATTATAAACCAAAAATATAATAACATTCCTATGGCGCTATTAAAGTCATCAAAAATAGGTAAAATCAAAACAAGTTACATTTTGGATGTTAAATTGCTGTTGTGTGTAGGGTGCTAACAACTCCTTTTGTAATACAGCCCGGTAAACTTCTTTGGCAAGGCCGTATGTATTTAAAAGTCAGCCTGTTCTTCCACTTTGTGGAAAGCAAGTCTTTTCACTTTTTTCTTGTAAATGACTTGGTGTAGAATGCTGCTGATAGTACACTTTTGAAATGTAAACTGACCTCTACAAACAATCTACTTTAGCTTATTAAAAGTCTTTGGCAAACTACAATTTAAAAAAAAGGTTCAAAAATAGGAAAACGATTTTGGTTCTGTTGTAGGTGAAGCAAACTAAAAATTAATTTTACTTCATATTTATGTTTATTCTGATGACTTCACTATACTGGTTACATTCCTTAAAATGTTGGTGTGATACTCATTCTGCATTATCAGATTAGGCGTTTTTCATTTGCTATGCATTATATGATACTAATGGAAACCCCAACTTGGTAGAGAATTAGGGGCCCGACTAACTAACCAGTATTACAAAAGGAGAGATCAATGTAAATCTTTTCCCTCCTACGCCTAGAATCCCACAAAATCTCCTTAATTTGCTTGACAGAAATTGTATAAACGAGATATTACTTTGTAACTGTATTCTTCGATATTTTTTGTGAATATTGCATCTGTATTTTTAATTAATTTCCCTAGTTGTGGGCTGAGGAATTGTCAGTGATTGAACACGTTGAATACATTGTTTGAAACCTATAGTTTTCTAAAGTGGCATAGTTCCTTTTTAACCTATGGTAGTAGAAGAGGACATTAACATAACGTATCACGTACCATTTCACCTGCGTAAAAAAGTGGAAAAAAGACTGAAGTGTATGGAAGAAAATGACATAATCGAACGGGCGACTGGGCCAACCACATTATTATTATGATGTAATATTTAGTTTCTTAATGTTGTTTTAGGGCATCGATAATACCCTTCAGCCTGCCAGCAACTCGCTCTTTTTCTTTGCTACGGTGCCAAGAGTGAACCTGCTCGTTCACTTTCATTGCTCCTGTGAAAAAATGCACATCTGCGCCCTATAGCATTATCGCTCGACCACCCTAATTTTCTCCGTCATTGTTATTGGCATTGTTTGTTGCTTATCTATTTTCCTGCTGCGTATTGCTTTGGGTTAGGTGCTCTTTTTCTTCCCCCTAGCAAATTATGATATTAGATGCTTCACTCACTTATTACAGCCAATACAATACTTATGAAGAATTTTTTTAATAGTTCTTCACAAACTCAGAAATAAATAAAAAATAAAAATGAAGTTGATTGTTTCATTAAGCAGCAGTCTGCACAAGTTCGTCAGAATATAAAACTGTAAAAAACTTACACAATCATTAAAGAAATGGTTCCTATCTTTTATTCTTAACTCATTTTTCAGCATTTTTTATCACTGGTCTGCAAGGAGCGTCAAGTTTACTTACCATGTGTAATGATTACAGAATTAGAATTTAGAATTAAATGGTAATTTGCTTTATAGTATTCTGTTTATTTCTCGATTCTATAATTGTTTGTTTTCAAATTTTACATAGTTTATTGATGGTATATACGATTCATTGCAAATAATAACGGATAACAATGACTTTGCTGTTGCAATTACACCAACACTAAAATAGGTATTTCTTGTTGTATGCTATAATAGTAATAAATAAATTTAACCACAGAGTGGTAAGAATCTAGAAGGGATGAACCACCTATAATAGTCCGAGTCGTTAAGGCTAAAAGGTAACAAATTAAGGTCTCCTCGAGAATTTTCGAAGGCAATTTCACTCAACTAAAACGGAGTGCCTGTATTGTCCCCTCGGACTGAGAGTTCCATAGATGAATTACTCACACAGCAAAAACTTAGTCGTCAATCCAACCACCCCACTTCGGTAGCCAAATAGAGCAATTGGCCTCTGGTTGCCAAGTAAACGTAAGTGTAAAAGTATGGCTTGTCAACTTGAAGAAAACCTCGGACATTCTTGAAGGTCAAGAGAAGATTTAGTTCGAAATCTACGCAACCCCAAGGACTCAAGCCCCTCAAGAGATAATCTCACATCGTAAGAGAGGTTCCACATACCAGCAAGTTTCTTAGTAAATTTGCCTTGGACTGACTCAACCTTGTCAATATCTTCCAGAAGAGAAGGCAACCAAACGGGCACGCATACTCCAGAAATGGTCTCACACTTTAATTTTAACATCACCGGAAGTGAAACAGCGTTCATTAATTGTCAGTCTTCGAAAGAGTTTAATGACAATCAAGTTGCAATGGATGGGCGGCCTAATATTAGCGGTTAAGCAGTTCCACTAATTAGTATTTAATTTTAAAAACTTCAGGGAGTAGATACCTGGTCGTTAAGGTCGTAGTAGGGAGAAAATGTATGGTGACCGACATGGAAAGCTAGCACTTGCTAATTGAGTGTGGCAGCTTGCTAATTGCTCCACTCCGAAATATAAGCAATTGCAACGTTCAGTGACAAGAAGTCCGAACTTTAAGTCGTCGGCAAATTTGAACTTGCTGATACTCGAGGGATTACACTGAAGATCGTTGGAATAAATGGCAAAGAGTAAAGACCCAAGAACTGACCTTTGTGGTACACCACTAATTATCTGAGATGAGGTAGAAAAGAAGTCAACAACTAGCACTCGCTCTGATCTACCTCCCAAAAAAAGCCAAAATCCCCTTCAACAGAACACCAGTTATTCCCAACTGTTCAAGTTTGTAAATCAATTTCACAATGATGTTTTTATTTTGACGTTCTGTCATTTGACCCCACGTTTTGTCCTACATTTCATAAACTCGGGATTTTAATTTTTTCCCACAGGGCAATACCTACATTGCCATGCCTGCACTCGTAGGTAGGAGGTCGATGTAACCCAACTGTCATGTTTTGCCCTGACTTACGGTGTTTTTAGACATCTTACTTTGCTTTCTTTTGACTGAAATGCTGTGCCTATTATTTATTACGGTGGAATTTTAGTGTGTTTTCGTCCGACCTAAGCAATCTTTGTTGTTTGAGAACTGGGGATGATAACCTTCGAAACAGAATATTTTGTGTATTAGTCAGTATTCAACATAATTCGGGACACAAGGCTTGGGTCATAGGTCGGTCAGTGACCTCCTCCATGTGAATGTATAAACAGGAAGGATGTCACCAGTTATTTCAATTCGTAGCACTACCTAAACTACATCAGTTTTACAGCATTTACGCAAATTTGCTACATTTTACTGAAACTGCAGTTCCTCACATTCTCGGTAACACACAAGAATATTCAAGATGTGTCAGTATTACCTGCAAGGTTTATCAATGTTGAAATAGACCCTTTCTGCAATGCAGTTTACGAGACACTTCGCAGCGGAACTTGGATTTTCTTCACAGGGATTTGTATAAGTGTTTCTGTAAATTAGCTGTCAAAAACATGGAAACAGAATGACATTTCATTAAAGCTACAAAGCCGATGATGTATCATAAACTTGTGTGTGGTTGTCCCTCTTGTTGCTCGGTTCAAGCTATGGTTTGGAATAGATTAAAAAATAGCACCACCACAACTGAAATTTAAAAATAGTTTTGTATGTTACTTTGTGGGCGTTCTATAAAGTCAACCCAGTGACCTTCGTGATAATTGATTCAAAACTTAAGGATGTGGCATTAAAAATAGCGATTTTTACTATTTCGCCTCCCGAATATAAAGAAGTTTTTCAACATGGACCAGTAGGAAACAGCAGCACATAAGCTGCACTTTACCTTGCAAAGCCATCAAAAAGAAGAGGAAAAAAGAAAGATTGTGAACAAACAGCATCACAATCGTTGCTAATTTTACGGGGTCTTGCTACATAGAGTTACCAACAATTCCCCATTCCAGTACCATTTCACACAAATGGTGTGAATCACTGAAGTGTATACTACGCAAACTTTTCACTTTATACGTCACACCCACACGGTATTTCTTGCCTGCGAATTTGTCTCTGCTTGGATTGTGGGTTTATTTAACTCTTATCGCTCAGTAATTGATGTTTGATGCTGACCATCAAAGGTTTAATTTAAACCTTTCACGCGTTTATGGAAAAGAAAAAACGAAACTCGTAAAAATGCGGACAAAGAATCAAGAATGACTCGAAGTGGAGAGTCCATGGTCATCGCTGCATGCTTGAACCTGTGACGTCACAAACTATAGTACGTACTTGTATGTTGCTACTGGGATGACTCTGTATGATGCACGTGCACGTTTCTGCTGGCTAGAGTGACTTGAATCGGGAAAATGACGGAAATTGTATGAAATCGTCTGCCACCTTTTGCACGCGACAACCAAAGATTACGTCACTTTTTTGTCATTTCCTATGGGTGCAAGTGTCAAGCAACTCTCTCCAGGTGGAGGTTCATACACTTTTGCTAGCAGGATGCCCCACAGGAAGAAGTTTCAGTCATGTCTGTACTACAGTACCAGATATACGTTCAGAAAAAAAAGCACATTCATCTGTCTAGGTGTATATTATATCTGCTGATATAGTTCAGCTGATTCGGTTAATTTATGTTCTTGTCGTTTTCGGACAGTCGAGGGTGTTAGTTACATCCCAGACAAATTCCAAATGAGATGTAGCTGCATTTTTCGTTGAAATACATTCTGGTTAAACGAATATTGGCCTATCACACCAGACTTTAAAACAACATTAATGGCAATGGGACCAGCTTTAAAAGTACTTAAAGTATCACATAAAGTATCTGCTGTTATTAATTTGAAAAATATCCCTAGTTGTCCATCAATTGATGTTGCGACATATTTTCAGAAAATGTGTTCGACTGGCTGGCAGTACTAAAGAACAAGCCTCCATCTGTTAGCAAAGTCATTCGTTGCCCCGTGTAGGCCCCCAAAATCGTTATAGCCTTTTTTCTCCCACAATATTGTTATAAGTGTGGATGCATGGTTTATTGCAGGGTTCTAGGAACAAGTGTGTAACCATTATGGCACTACACTGCACAAATGTGGTTGGATTCCAATGAGGTTGCACTCTGTGTAGCAGTGACCAAAATGTGACTTAATTTTGCCAAAAATTCCTTTGAGTGCATGTTCCTGGTGAATATGGTTGAACTGTGAATAACAATCTGGAGTCGCTAACTGTTCACTGCCATGTAGCTTCCTTCACCTTTTAATTTAATTTAATTTGAATTTAATTTAATTTAATTTAATTTAATTTAATTTAATTTAATTTAAAACTGCTAATAGAATTATATCTTGAAAACAACTGGTCATTATCAGGTGAAACGTCATTTTTGTGTTATTTTAGTGTAGCGTATGTATGTAAATAGTTGCACCCTATGGCTTGCATTATAATCTATAGTGTATTATGAATGATTAAACTTATAGTTTTTTTTAACTATAGTGTATTAGCTTCTACAGCACTGTAGTGACATTTGCTTCACTGCCTGAGAACCTCGTAACAGTACTTTATAGTGGCCGCGGCCTATCTTGAGTTCTCCGCAGAACGAACACAGATAATCGATTGTACGTTTTCAGTAGCAGAGTGTCTTGTTGATATCCAAGATGGTTACAAAAACAATGGCGGCCATGGATTAAAGCCACCCCCTCCAGGAAGATGTAGCCGCTCACAAAATACTTGCAAGACTCAAGATACACCTCGCACACTATAGGATTATTTTTTTTCATTGGTGAAATGGTAACTCTTGGTGTTCTCCATGTACAGTACTTACAAAACCTTGTATTAGTCAACCTAATTAGTGAGAAGGCTCCTAAATGGTCAAATGACAAAACATCACAAATCATTGCCTGAAGAATTTGAGTTGCAATACCTTCAATTTCTGCCTCCACTGCACGTGGTGATTGTTCACGAAATAATTCTCTTTGTGCCACAAAGAAATTCAATTTGAAGCCTTAAAATTAATTTTAATTTTTCAGAACATGCATAAGACTATAGTTTATTGCCAGAAGTATTAAAATTTGTAAGAAATAGAGCAGTAACACAAGTTTTTTTTTAGTTACGAGGTTTTGTCTTTCTACTGACAGCTGATTTTAAATTGAAGATCGAAAGCCAAAGGCACAACAAGAGTTAAATAAATAAAGATGCAAACCTATTTACGTGGCCTTTTCGGACTTATATGTCAGACTGCCTGAGCGGGGAATCGAACCCACGAGCTTGAAACCAAAGGCCACGGTCCTACCGTTGAGCCATACTAGGCCGTGTATACTAGGCCGTGTATCCTCAGCAGTAGGACCTCGGCCTTTGGTTTCAAAGCTCGTGGGTTTGATTCCCCGCTCAGGCAGTCTGACGTACAAGTATAAAAGGCAACGTAAATAGGTTTGCATCTGTATTTATTTGATAGCTGATTTTATTAGCGTAAGAAATAAATCGCCTTTTTGCTGCTTGTGCAAAATATGCACTATGCTTACTTATGATGTTTTGCAGTTACAGCTACGATATAACATTGATAGATCTGCGCAGATTTGCTGCCAACTGTTACCAAACACCAATTCTCTAATTTTTTTCAGTACGAATGTTAGCAATATAACGTTACCAGTGCAACCATAAAGGAAATTGTCAACATCATTAACTTTAAGCTAACTCACTCTTACACCCCGAGTGACTTATGCTGAATGTATATCAGGAATTTTACCTTAGTTGCCCTCATAGAATAGTCAGTGACTGCTTTGGCATCAAAAGCGAGGCTGTTCTGGAGTATTGTGTACTTGATCAAATCAATCTCATCTTCTGTATGGTACGCCACCTTAAATAGAAAGGCACTTGTTACAAGCATCAAGCTGTCTATATTGCAGTGTTCAATTGTTGTAAAAATATGTAAGTGTAAGCCGTCCATATGTGCCATTGTATGGCTTTCATCCCAGTGGAAAGATGAAGGTTGTTACCTGATGTAAAGATATTAAAGAAACTATACGATTCATGGTGCATTTCGTAGGTAAATTACAGGCAGAGGCACAAAGACGATTTAAGCAAAAAGTTATAAACAATAAAGATTTTACTATCGATGTCAGTTTAGTATGCATGGTCTTACTGAACTTGTCCTAGTCAGTACAATACAACACTGCTCCTTCAGTGAAATAAAACCAAAAAAGTCCCGTACAAGAAATTGGCCACACAAGAAGTAAAGACACGAAATTACACAACGTTTTTGGAATTATGCGCATCCCATTACAAAGTGATAGAGGTTCAGCCAAATGGCATCGTACAAATCAACAACGCTTAGAAAACAGTAGCATGCAATCTATCAGCTCAAGACATTAAACGTCGTTAAACACATTAAACATTAAAAACCTAACCTAAGCTTTCCTAAAAACGACTTCACCCTGCGAATAAGCATTCCAGTTCTGCACAGGCAAGCTTAAGTTCTCGTTTTTGCTAAGTTTAATGCTATGCCTTGGAAGAGTGCAGGGTACTTTTTTGTAAACTTTGCTGATTTGTACGATGCTAATTGGCAGGACTGCTTACAATTGATAATAAGATGCACGAAACCCTGTTGACAAGCTATTACAGGAACTGGTGCTTTGTGGCATGCCGATAGCTAAGTTATTAGCACCAGTCTCAGTCATAGTTGAATGGTCCGTGTTGTCACCACACCACACATTATAGAGATGTTAAACAAACCCCAAATCTACATCTTATCGTGTATCTGTGCCGGCTGAAAAAATTGACAACCCCAGATAGGAGAACAATCTGGCTAAAACATTGCTGCCAAAACATTGCGTAGCAAACAAAACATCACATGGTCGAAACATCGCTTGGTCAGACCATAGCAGGAAAATTATATCGCGGAAGCAACATCGCAAACAATAAAATCGTGGACGAATCCGTCCTGTTTATAGAATTGAGACAGAATTAAAATTCAAGCTCCGAGGCGATACCATTCTTGTACCCCCCCCCCCCCCCCCAAAAATGTATTTAAAAACACACCAAGCATCAGGCGATGTTATGCTGTCCTATTTACCCTCCTACCACCTCCCCACAAATAAAAAGTATTTAACCAAAAAAATACACCAAGCTTATTTAAATATTAACATTTAAGCTGTCAGGTGATGGCATTCTCTCTTAACCCCCAACCTGCCAACTCATAGCCATATTACTGCCGTGGCCCTTAGCATGAGCCTAAGCTAAAAAGGTACACAAGTGTTGGTTCATTAAGGTTCCGCATCAAAGAGCATGATAACAAGAAATAATTTGGCGATGTATTAATTATGCAACTATGCAATTATTCAACTATGCAATTATGCAACTATGCAATTATTCAACTATGCAATTATGTCGCATTCGGTGCTTGGTGTAGAGGTTCTCTCCGAGAATATGAGGGAACGATATTTGAGGTGATTGTTTGGCAGAGTGTTGAGTTTAGCAATTCGAAGATATTTTTTATTCCTAGAGTTAGCTTACATATAGGATTCAAAGCTTCACCTGGAATACTGATTTCAGCTTCAGAAACTAGTATTCTGGAGGATCAAGACACTCATACACTTCACTTACAAAGAACAACTCATTTTCTAGCTACATATTTACAGTTAATGTAGTTTGCACAGACACAGTTTCAAAGGAACCATATTTTTAGGTAGTAATCGCTATTTGTGTATACACTAGCTAATAGCAGGAGTTTATAGGGTTGGGGAATGAATGTAACACGTTTCAATAAGGACTTATAATAGTCACAGACAAAGGAGTTATTAGTTGATTCTTCATTTTCAGTGATGTTTTGTTCAAACACTAAGCAAGTTTTATTCAATGCGGTTATCTTCAAGGAAAGGTTTGCAGCATTTTCAAGTTGATTTGAAGTTCCGGAAGTTGTGCAAGATCTATCCTAGATAGATGGAAGTTGTACAATATTCACCCAGAAGACCTGAAGAGGTACCTTATTCCGAAGAGTTCCACACAATAAGATTCGAAAGTGTAACAAGCTCATGGGATTCGGAGTATGCTGCGAATCTTAACAAGTGACAACATGACGTTTTCTTCCACCATTAAAGGAAAGATGTTACGATTAAAAGGTCACCACTGATCTGAAGTTTTGTAATCTAGATTTAAGTCGTTTCATTTTATCCTTGTGCCTATAGAGATAACTTTGGTGTAATTAGTCATAGGATTATATGTTCTGAGTTTTCAAACCAATGGGGTTTCAGCATGTGTTGTACTTGTGTGTTTATGTGCATGTTCCGCAAAATTCATATATATAAATTCGTAATCTAATAAAACCACTAGGCAGCCAGCAGCCCAGCTCGAAACATCTCCGCTCTTGACTCCTTGGATGCCTTGCCTCAATCCTAGCCTAAGCCTTGACAGAAACCTTTTTTAAGCCTGAAACCTTTTTCGAATTCTGAACCCAACCTTGGACCTAAGCACCAACTAGCTCTCTGGACTCTTCCAGGCCTATTTTCGGGACTAACGCTAGAAGTTGATGCTCTGACTCAACGGTTGATTCTAATTCAAGCAAGGGTAATTCTAGTCTTACAAAGCCTTAATAATCGTGGTTTCAAGGTGCTAATTCGTTGCCATGTTAATTCTATTACAGTCTTGCGATCGTGTAGGCTCGTTGTTATTTTTGCCATCTTCGTTCTGGTTCGTGTAATTGCACTCTCCCACAAAGCTCTTCTCATCAACACCAACACGACGCATTCTGTCGTTGTACAGTAATTATTCAAACAACAGAAATTTTTTATATTTTGAAAGCTTGTTCCCATTCAATACATCCCAATGAAAACGTTAATTTCTTTGGAGCATGTTTGATATAGGCATATTTGTTAGAGCTGTTTCTAAAACCTGACCTTATTGTGTGTCTGAGATGATCTGACATTTCATTTCAAATGCTTCAATTTGAACTACTTTGGGAATAACTCAGTTCACTCCCTCTCTTTACTAGATTGCATTCTGCTGCTGAAACGTCTAGTAAGATTCAAAATTTGGCTAGCTCACCTTTTACTTCATATTTGTCTCAGATGACTTGAGGCCCCAAATTTACTAGAGAAGTATGGAAATAAACTGAAACTATAAATTGTCAGTTATGGCATCATTACTGATCGCTATTACATCTACTTTTCATTGTTGTCCTAGCCAAGAGACTACAAATGAAGTAATTGTTTCGTACATTATACCTTTTTATCTTTTGCAAGAGTGTAATCATACTCCTTGAAGGACAGTCGACATATCGCAATAATATACAATAATTATATGGATTCATGACAGAGCCTTTAGCCTCACTCAAACATTGTCAGTGGTGCAAGTGGAAGGATTTGTTTAGTTTGCTCTCTAAACCGAATGCTCACTAATTGCTCACGTTTCCTATGCTCACTGATCTAGACCACCAATACAGTAGACCACATTTTGGATAACATTAAGGACAACTTTCCATGTTTGATATTTATAGTGTCTTCGTTTGTATCCTTTAGTTATAAACTGGGTGAACTATTACTTGGATTAGTTATTTGCCTTTCATATTTTAAATAATCCCTTCGCTACAAAATCTGTGTAAGCATACAAATTTTTCCTTGGTTGGAGATGTTTTCCTATCACTTCAAGATGAAAAAATCTAATGATAGTGTAGACATTGTGCACTAACAATACACAGCACTATTGACTAGATCATCCTCCACACTAACTGTTAACATGTAGCATGTGTACTTTTTGTGCACAAACTATCTACGAAAAGTGTACGCTCAGCTGATAATCAGTAATGTGTACTTAAAGTATGCAGCGTCGTCACGCGATAAGCTGCTTACCGTGTAGCGTCTCAGATCAGAATTATTTCCTTTTATCTGAATGCCAACATATGACTGAATGCCAACAAAGCTTATGTATCTCTCTGGAATAATAAAAAAAAGAAACTTTAGTCTAATACAAAACATTAATTCTGAATCTGCAATGAAACATGAACATGTTCAGTTGATTAATGGTTTCTTTTTACCTTTGAGTGTTAAGCAAGTCCCATACATCGTTGGAGTGTATAAAATATTCTTCTGGACACTCATGCCATTTAAATCTCTCGGTTCCTATAGAGAGATTTCATGGAAATTGACTGTTAGTTCAAAACCAAATTTTTCTAATGATTGTTTATTCATAGTGTATCTAAATCTCGCACACGGATATGCTAGTGTACGAAAAAGCCTATAAAATTATTATTCATCTCATCGAAATCTCATGTTGAGTTTAAATCCTCAAAATGAAACGCGGGTTCGATCTGACTAGAAGTCCAGTGGTGCAAGGGCTTTCCAAACAAAATTATAAGGGGAGTAAAAAATAAGATTTTTAAAACCATTTATAAATAGTTTTCTATTTTCCAACATTGTTTATAGTTATTTTTTCTGTATCTCTGTTGATACTTTACTTATTACAAACAAACAAATAACATACAATGGTGCACTTGTTTGGTAACTAGAAATATAAATAGACGATTTTCCATTATTTGTGTTATGTACGATTTTATGTGAAGGCAAACCAAGCAGTGCTACATAAAAATACAAACAACGTTTCGAAAATTATCAATTTTCGTCTTCAGGTTAGCAATAAAATTAAAGCATGGCAAAAGCAACTAAGGCAACCTATATTAAAAGTATAAAACAGACATTTAAAATGGATAAAAACCACCAATTTCTCCCCTCAAAAGAGGCAGAAATGGCAGCCGAAAATCAACGACCCACCTGCTCCGTTTGATGCCACGTCGCAAGGCAGGTGTATGCAAATTGGGGTCACGTGTTACAAAGGTGTGATGCATCCGTTATGTTGGTTTTACTACGTGCCTGGCAAAAGAGTCGCGTTTAAGTGATTTAATTACAGGAAAATATTCTCTTAGAAATTTATTATCTGGCACCAAGTGGTTATGTACAGGAGGTGGTGTATATGTATGGATGACCAACGTTTCTAAATTAATTCTTGCCCTGGTGTATTTTTCTTGAAACAAGATTTGAACCTTGTCCAAGTCGGGTGTGTGGCCTGTTGTATTTTCATGGTGAATGGTCAGCTGAAAATAAAAACAATAACAAATCAGACGACATGCTTTCCACACGCAATACTGTTTATTGAATTTCCTGTACGGAGCCAACCAGTACTGCTACATATGTAGGACAATCCCTTCAAAAACTCAAGGAACGTATGGCATCCCATAAATCAAACTTCAAATTAAAAGTCGAATCGAATTCTTTAGTGCAAGACTGCCTTTCAACAGGCAAGTCGCCAGGCAAATATGCAACAGGCCACACCCCCGACTTGGACAAGGTCCAAATCTTGTTTCAAGAAAAATACACCTGGGCAAGAATTAATTTAGAAACGTTGGTCATCCATACACATACACCACTTGTACATAACCACTTCGTGCCAGATAATACATTTCTAAAAGAATATTTTCCTGTAATTAAATCACTTAAACTCGACTCTTTTGCCAGGCACATTGTAAAACCAACATAACGAATGCATCACACCTTTGTAACACGTGACCCCGATTTGCATACACCTGCCTTGCGACGTGGCATCAAACGGAGCAGGTGGGCCGTTGCTTTTCGGCTGCCATTTCTGCCTCTTTTGAGGGGAGAAATTGGTGGTTTTTATCCGTTTTAAATGTCTGTTTTATGCTTTTAATATAGGTTGACTTAGTGGCTTTTGCCATGCTTTAATTTTATAGCTAACCTGAAGACGAAAATTGATAATTTTCGAAACGTTGTTTGTATTTTTATGTAGCACTGCTTGGTTTGCCTTCATATAATCTATTACCGTGCTTTTTACTCCAATGTACGATTTTCACTGATGTCTAATTTCCGATTGACCTTGTTTTTGGAACCTCACACATTTGAAGTAAAAAATAGTCATCAAGGCAGTGAAGTAATGGAAAGACTGAGGACTGGGGAATGTGTATGTGGGAGACTCTATCCTTAAAAGGATTTGCAGTCTGTTGAGCAGAAGAACACAAGGAGTTTGGGTCGATGATGATTCATCCGAGGCAATGGATGTAATTAGTGGTGTATCACAGGAATGCACTTTCTGGGCCCGTTACGGTTTGAAATTTTCAATGATACCTTGCAAAAGAAAGTCGTGAACTGATTCCTTCATTTGTTTGCTGAAGATTCAAAGCTTTCATGCCTCAGTACTTACAGAGATCATTTGCATTCTCTGCAGTCTGCCCCGGGTACCAGGCATTGACGGTCGGCTAGATGGCAGGTGCCTTATAAATGTGCTGCAACCCTGCGAATAACCATCTTGGTGGCTCAAACAGAGCTGCATTTATTTATTTATTTAGCTATACTGAGCTATACTGCTTGACCCAGTAATAAGGCCAGGGGAGCGTGGTAGAAGGTGGTATGTTAAGCAGTTAGGCAACTACAGTTAAGCAACATCATAGCCTAGGCATTCTTATCACTGATACTCCGTGATACTCTGTTTTTTTTCTGTGGACTTCAGTGGGCTTACGCTGTCTGCAAATATTCTTTCACTGTGATGTGCTGGCTGTGTTTTTACGACCTACATACGACCTACTGTTTAGAACAACTTTGCTGCTTTGTCTCCATAGTTGTTATGATATAAGGAGCACTGAAATTGTTGAGCAAATATTTACACAGTTAATGCCTGGCATGCGGGGCAGATCGTAAGCTGCACGTTTGGAGTACTTATCCCTGGAGGTTCTCTATTTCGATTCAATCTACCCGACACATGCTACAGTCCTGTTGACAAGTGCTCGTATCAGGGAGAGGGACCACCTCTGATAAACCCCAGCAATAACATGAATACTACTCATCATCAGTGGAATCTGACTTAACAAATGCTTTTTTGAATTGTAGGCATATTTTTATGCGCTGCACAGTCATTGAATGACCTGCCACCAGAGCTAGTCGAATTTCTAAAAAAAAAGTCTATGTTAGCATTGTGCTGCAGCAAAATACAGATATTTATAATTTTACTTAATTTATCTCTGCCATGCCTTCTGTATGGTTGTTTAAGCGTGTTGTCTAAGTATGGATTGTTTGGTAAAATTAGTTTATTTAATAAGGTGGCAAGACCATTGCTGCTCAACTCTCTCATAATTTAACTCTAGTGGCTGGGTTTCTGATCGTATTACTACATCCCAATAAAGACCAAATTATTACAGAAAACAAAAGTAATAATGAATGTGAACAACGCGGATAGAAGAGGGTGACTTGGTGAATGCACAATGACAAAGAGAACCAAAATCATATGTACAGAAATTAATAAGGATTGATTTCCCAAAGTTTTGACGTGAAGGGCGTTAAAACACGAGTGAGAACGTGAAAGTATGAGTGACGTAACGATCCAGATATGGTGTTCACAGATGAAATCGTAGTGCGTTCAGAAAGTTAAGAGGAAAATGTCAAGATACCAAGATTGTGAGAATGTTATTAAAGCAAATGATGGAGACTTTATCACCGGCACAGAATGCATACGCAAATATATTTATGAATGTGTGGGCTTGGCTATAATAACCATTATAGCAATGTGAAAATAAGAATGAAATGTAGAAGATGCGTGAGAGGAAAAACAAATAGGCAAAGTATAGTAGACAGAGAAAACAACAAAGAACAAATTGTAAAAACAGATGATGATGACGATAGATAAACAGGAAATGCAAGTAACTAAAAACTGAAAGAAGCAATAAAAACAGCTTCAGTCGAAAACGCAATACATTGCACGAATTTAAAAAATTGCTATCCGAAATGACAAACTTAAGGACAAATTTAACCATTGCCAGAATATAAAAGGATCTAGCTGAGTTGAACAAGATAGCAAAAATACTGGAGGGGAAAAAGCTAATGGAAGAAAAACATGAAGAAATGAAACAAGGGGCTACAGCGACTATCTAGTCGCATTGGTCTTCTGTACAGTTCGTCCACTTCCAATGTTGAGGCGCACACCTCTATCATGCACTACAACAGCTATCTCTATTATATAATCTAAAAACAGTAACCATCAGAATTGCCTGTTACAAATGTGTTAGCTTTTAAGCTTATTTTACGTTTTAGGCATAACTGTCAGCGTTTAGGCCTAATTTACAACTTTAATTTCGTAAGTAGCAACTATCGGAGATTTGGATTGTATACAGTAAGCCTATTCATTTTTGCAACTCGGTATGCCTCCGCGCACACAGTTACAGTGTTACAGCGTAATGCGCAACGTAGCCTAATATAGATCAGTGGTAGTAAGGAAGGGACAGGAGAAAATGCAGCAGCGACTCGTAGCAACTATTGACGTTGCCATGGTAACGTGATTTTAGATCTAATTTTCAATTTTTAGGCCTAATTTTTTAACGGCAGTTTTGGTTTCGTAAGTAGCAGATAGGCCTAATGGAGAATTTGGTTCGATCGTAAGCCTATTCATTCATGCAACAATGCGACAAGACTCTTTTAAACGAAATAAAAAGGAAATTAATACTATCTTCTAAAGTCACTTTAACTTTAACAAACCAAAAGAAACACAAGACGGACGTGAAAACCAACATACCTAAAAAACTAAATTTGATAGCGTTTTACGTACTTCGGATGCAAGCAAAAAATAAACACATTAACAAGAGAAGAAATAAGAAACAACATATTAACAAACCTCGTTTAGACTTAATATTCACAAGTGTAAACAAAACTGAATGTAAACGAGCTGTAATATTACAATAAAACCAGACGACCATTACTATACGGTACTTAAAATGTGGAAAAAACAGATACAAATTAAAAAACCAAGTATGAAAAAAATGTATGGAATATAAATTCTTGCTTAATAACATAACTAAACAACTTTTAAAAGTTAACTGACTAGTTTATAGGAAAGAAACTAAAAGAACCAAATAATTTATATGGAAATTGAAAAAGTAAAAACATAACTAAAAAGAAAATTGTGTTCCAAGGATTACATGCAAAAAGGTAGGGGGGAAATGAGAGAGATGACAAATGAAACGGACAAATCAATAAATGAAAAGAATAATTTGTGGAACTTTGTTAAAATTCACGAAAAAAATAATAAGTATAATAAAACAGAAAACAACAAGCATTACAAACAACTTAAAAAGGAATTAGAGTGGAAAATCAAAACGACTAAACAATATTATTATGATTAATTAGTTTACGGTAAATGAAAAAGATGGTTGAAAGTATGTAATATAATTAACCAGTTGATAGGAAAAAGGGAAATTAAAAAGTAAAATATTCGACAATATCTATAAAAGAATTTTAAAACGATACGCAATGAATTGTCAGAATGTATAAGACCTCAACTACCTAATATTAAAATGAAATTGAGAGTACAGAACAACTGAAGATTGACTAACAGAACTATACAACAAAAAGTAAAGAAACAAAAACAAATGACAAAAATAAAACAAATGTGAATAATAGAAGCCCATAAACAAGAAATCATAACAATAACAAACGAAAATAAGATTAAAGAAAACATGTTGACATGGAGATTTTCTAATGGAACATTTTCTTAATAAACAATTCGTCTATTGAAAAGATATTTGAACAACTGCAGCATTAGTGAATATATATTATATATATTATATCAGTGAATAATATAACAGAGCACTAAATGAGTGCAAAATATGTAGGTGCAATATTAACAGACCTAACCAAAACATTTGCCACTTTTCAAAGTTAAACTATTGTACCAGGAAAAATATATACACATGGGTTAAGAGGGAAATATCCAATAAAATCAACAGGACTACAGAGTAGTGTTAAAATAGGAGAAACGAAAGTAGCTGGAAAAAATGGATTTGGGTGTATAGCAAGACTCAGTACTGGGATCTTTCTTTTTCCTGATATATCTCCATGACATACCAGTGCTAAAAAGTAATGCTATTCTAACGTTATAAGCTGATGACGTGTTTTTTTTAAATAGGAAAACAGGAAAATGTTAAAAACACTTAAAAAAAGAAGAATTTAAATTGCATTTACAGAGAGATGTGCTAATTTTAAACAGAAAAAAACTGAGTACTTATCAATACACTCATCACGTTTGAATGGGGAGACTGGTAAAATAGCAATGTAACAATGTGCAATAAAATGTGTGTAAACAATGAAAATGAAAAACTAATTATTTGGGATTAGAATTAGGAGAAAAATGAGAATCTAAGAACATTTAAAAAACATATTAAAATTATATGTATGATACCAACTATTTGTAAACTAAATGAAATTATTAATAAAAATAAATACGCATTAGATATGGCAAACATCAAATATGGACAGTGTATTGAACAACGACTAATAGTATAATGCCCAAATTCAGAAAGTCACAAAGTAATTATACCATGACTTAAAAACAAACAAAAACTTTCACATAGTAAAGACATTTAAAAAATTCAAAATATTGAATATACAACAAACATTAACCTGAAATATAATAAATAAGAATGATTACAAGAACAAATATAAAGCTAAAACTAACAGAAATGTAAGAAACAACATTAAATAACGAATAATACGAAAGTGGAATAATTAGTATGGAGACGGAAATTATCAGTTTAATGAACCACCATTGCTCCTGCGATACCTAAATAATCACAATAATGGAGACAAAATATTTTTTTTAATGGATATTAGATCACTAATAAACTAACAAATAACTCAAGATTACTAAAATAATAAATTACATTAAATTGGAATTAGCAGAAACACAATTTTGAACGTTTCCATTTTGGGGTTGTCACTTCAATTATAGTGTATTTACTCTTGGTACTATTTACCAGTTGGCCTTGCTACAGAGGAATCTAATACAGTGTCAACACATGTGCAGAAAGTCTTTTTACTGAATAAGAACTTTCCTGTAATTTCTTGATTCCAACAATTGCATTACCATTGACAACCGATGGTTTTTCGAGAAAACTGTTGTTGGTTGCTATCAGATTTCTTCCTAAACCATGGCTACAGCATGACGTTCTCCCTCTTTACGTCAAACTTTATTTAGTAATTTTCCCAAGCCATGTAAAATTGTAAATACAATATTATTTAGTCAGTAAATTATAGTTTGCAGTTTAAAAAGTTTAAATGCTTTTTGAAACCATTCACGTATTTTTAATTCACAACCTCAACAGGATAAGGGAAAGATGCATTACTCATGATTATAGCTTGCAAATTATTGCTCATACTGATGATTATCATTCGTGTGGGTGGCGGGACACGAAAGACCAAAAACCTTATCGGTTTAATAAACTACCAGAACACCTATGTTAACTACATGGGGCATGCTTTATTGTCATTGTCATTTTGCTTTGGAGACGAATGACATCCCTTTGAATTACCAGCCTCGTCAGTCTTCACAATCCTATTGTGCAGTCTTACAGGAACTTTCAGTTCATGGCTATTTTCAGTAATATTGTAACACACAAAAGTTAATTCGTCATTTAAACTATAAAATTGTTTTACAGGGCTCCAAGGGAATGTACAGTATTGTACAATGAAATTTAGACAGTTCAGAAAGGGCAACTACAAGTCTACATCGATAAATCATGCCTAGTTATGGGAAATCCTTAAACATTACGAAGTTGTTAAATTCAATAAACGAATATTGATAACCACAAAATAAATACAACACTGTGTCTGCTATTGCCACTGAAAAAAGTTAAATTTGTTGAACACAGAATGAAGTCAGTCAATCACACAAAGTGCAAACCTCTATTTATGGAATCTGGATAAGCCAAGAAAATGTGGTGGCTTGTTTACAATTTCAGGAAAAAAGTATCATTAAGCGTGACAAAACCTATCTGTAAAGTTTCAAATGACTTTAAAAGTATTACTCCATTTAGTTATAAATATAAATAGAGCTACAGTTTTAAAATTGATTTTACTTTAAAGTCGATTTGAAAGTCAACTTTGCGGTTTTATTTTAAAGAAATGCATTCAAGAAACGTTGAATTTAGGAATAAAAAAGCCGTGGGAAGACAAGCCTAGTGAAAAGAAACCTAGAAACCTAGAAACACCCAATGAAAGAAAAACAAAAGGAAAAACAAATAAACAGAAAGATTTCCGCAGAACGAAAAAGAAAAAAGTGGACAGTAGACAGCCAATGGATAATATGCCATGAGAATAAAATAAAAAAATAATAAAAAACACCAAAGATAACCGCAGGAATGGCCGAAGGTTAAACAATCCGAGGAAAATAGCTGAAGGAAAAAACTGTTTCCTAGTGAATTTTCTTACCTAACCTAGGTTTGTTTAGTATCTCTAATGCGTGGTGCAGTGACAACCCGGAATACTGCACTGTGACTGAGTTGGCACTAATGACCTAGTTGTCGACGGGCCATTAAGCCTCAATCCTCTCTCCCCCCTCAACCCAACCTATAAAACACACACAAAAAAAACAGTAAACAGTTTCCTTCGGTTATTTCCGTGGTCTTTTTTTTGCGGCTTCTTTTTTTCTTCGAATTTTTTCCAGTCTTTACTTTAGTCTAATCCACATCCGGAGTCTAATCCACATGCAAGGGACCATGCCGAGAAATGAAGCTCCCGAGTTGAATATTTTCATCAATCAAGAACGAAATTTAGAGGTTCGAAGCAATCAGATACCGCTCTAGTTCTAACTAAGTTGAATGAAGTTGAATTGAAGATTTACATTATTAAGAAACTGTAAGCTGATCTGGTTGAACGAATACCAACCATGTTGATGTTTTTGTGACCTTGTATTCCGTGCCCCCTCCCTTTAACAGATTGCCTCAGTATATATCGTCGGCTTAGGAATCAAAGTTAAAGTTTGGAACCGAACGTTTCTCAGCAATCGGGTCATAAAACATGGGACAATTCAACCTCGTACAAAAGTTTCCAATATCAACTTGCGTGTTGTGAATTTGACTTCAACGAATGCAAGCCCCAACGCCTATTTTTATTTTTGGTTGGTTTGAGGCGGAGATTGCCCCATGCCACCTCCTTCCCATCATCAGTGATTCCGACGCTGGTTCTGTCAATAATTAAATGAAAAAGGAAAACTATGCCCTATGTTTCCGGAATTTTCATTTGCAGATTGCATTTTGTCGGTGAATCTTCGTTCCCAAAGTAAAATCATTAACACTATTTTCTTACACCCACGAAGGACAAAAGTGCATTACTACGCCAATGTTTAAACCACACCAAGCCTGGTTCTATCCAGACTGAATTATTAAAACTCAGTCTGCAAGTCACTACGTAATTCGAACGTGTCCCGTACGCCAGAAGTGGACTCGTCGTCCTAGAGTGTCCAACAGCTAAAACGAACTCAATGTCGTAATTATTCGTTGTTAACAGTTTATCGTTATCCAACCTGCAACATGAAATATGCATATTCGACATTTCTGAAACCAAAATCTTAAAACAATCTAATTTTCGCAGCCATTCACGCCCTGGAAAGTGTAATCCATAAAGGAGCGTGGCAGAGAAGCTAACATTTTTCTGTCTAAATTTCATTGTCCAATACTGTACCTCCCCACCATTTCCAATTCCAATTCTAACTTCTTTTTCCCTCTCCCAGACAAAATTTCTGGGGTGCGCTACTGATTCCATCACGTACTTACTGCTTTCAATATGTACTCAAGGGAAGTTTCATGAAAAGCAGATATATTCCAAATTCCGTTTAAGCCAAGTTTATTAAAAATAACGTTTGGGTTGTGTTCTTGTGGATTGTTCATTGCTTTACTTAGGAGGAAAGGGTTGATGGAAGGTATTGACCTCCTGCTGAAAGGACACACTGTTATTGAAGGGAACCTGACAATCTCTTTTTCGATGTAGTAGGTTTTTATTTCCGATGGATGTGAGCAATAATACTTGATGCTTCGTCCACAATAATAAAATGCTAATCCTGCCAAAATAAAGCCAATAACGATCCGAAAAAAATTAATCGCAGCGTGGTATTTCCCTCTTCCAGTTTGCGTTGATGATACACAGCAACAACATGGTACACGGCGAGGACGTACTCTCGTCTTTAAAGACTGGACCTTGCTCCTGTTTCGATACATAATGGATAGGAATAGTACAAGATAGGGTTACTTTTTTTTGTAATTGCTAAGTCGTGTGTGCTAAATCGTGTGTATTTGACCGCAACCAGCCTTTTTGTACGTAATAGTTTGCAAAAATGGTGGCGTATAAATGCAACCAAATAAAGATGGTCTTCAAAAACGAGTGATCTGAAGCTCTGAAACAAGAAAGACAGAATATGTTACTATGCAACAAATTTAAAAAAAAAATACACTGAGAAATAAGGTTGCTCATAAAAAAAACTGGCCACCTTGTTTGCTTCGCTAACTCTTTTGGCGTTGATAGAAGGTTCGCGTACTTTCATCGGTTCCCAGAGCATCATCGAACTAATTAGTTGGACGTTAGCCAACTGACTGCAATTGTTGCTCACTGTCGTTCATCACATTCTCAGTAGGTCTGCATTCCATTTACATAGATTAAAAAGTATGATGTGCCCGGTTGTTTGCATGCCAGAATGTCTAAACCTTGCTGTCGACGCGCCATTAATCCTCCCCCCCCCCCCCCCCCCCCGGTTCGGATATAAGGTTCCTACAAAGGTGATTGCATACCAAATGAAAGAATATACAAGCAAAACAAAAAATGCAATAAAAAGTTTTTCTGCACGTGGTAATCGCTTGCTGTACTCGCTCAGTCCACTCACCTTGCTTCAGACACAACTGTGCTAATTTACATGACTACATGCTTTGCATGTATTTTTTAGATGCTCATAGTTATAAAGGCCGAAGGTAAAAGAGAACAAGTTTTTTTTTTTGCACGAGTAGTTTGTTAGAATACCTTGCATCAACTCAACTTGGCTTTTCGCAATCAAATGAAACTCTTCTTAAAATATGTCCATAATGATGATTTAATGTTCAAGAAACTTTGTTTAGTGGCCGAAATTACACACGTTTTATGTCCACCTAAATTTCTATTGTAATTCAGAAGCATTTCTTTTGAATTTCAGGTTGACATAACCACCCAATCATTGTGCACTTTAACTTTAAATTTAACTTTATTTGTCAACGCGTTTAAATAGGCATTTTATGACATAAATTTTAACACGAAATATACACAACTTCGGTTCCGGTTAACAAAAACTTGTACAAAAGCACTACTGTAAATATCTATACCAAAATAACTATCGTACACGCTATTTTACAATTTGGTGTGTAGGCTACAGAATATTATCAATCCGTGAGAACGTTTCCCTATATTACAAATTCGACATTCAAATTCAATGTTCAAATTCCTACCAATCACATTTTAGACAATTCATTTTATACACAATTTAATTTACCATTACTTTCTTGCCTTCCCCATCATTCAATACAATTCACCAATTCTATTTTCCAAATTTTTTTTTATTTTCTCAATTTTGTTTTGTTTTCTGTTTTGGTTTTCCCTCTTCCTGTGTCATCCCCTATTGCTTGCGTGCTAACATAGTTATAAATAGAAGTACACCCGATCTGGATTTGTTGTTTCTATGTGAGCGTCAAAACTATTTTTAAAACTGTTTATTGAAAGCGCCAAAACTACTGATTCAGGAAGACTACTCCACAGAGATATGACGCGAGGAAAAAAAGTATGGAGGGCCCATTCATGAGAATGTTGTTGGAATTCGAGTTCATAAGGGTGACCCTAGTTGCCAGGTATCGCTGAAGTTGAAATTTTTCAAGCAAGTTACGGCGTCCGGAGTTTTACCTTAAAATTTTGTGTAGTGCAATAATACTACCACTACGGAATCGCCACCATATGGAGTTTGTCTTAAGGGAACGAAGTCTTTGCTCGTATGATAGGTAACTCAGGCCATGGACTCTCTTTGTAAAGCGACGCTGCAATTACACTGCAATTACTGATGATATCGACGAGAGAAATTCTTTCTGGAATGGCAACTGGGAGACGTTGCCTTTGATTCTTGAACATACACTTCTTATTTCCGGAAGGATAGCTTTAAAAACGTTAAAAAAAATTCATTTACTAAGGAAATGAATTCCGATGCTTCAGATTCTTCCAAAATGAAGTTTTTGATAGCAACTGCGGTGTGACGAGAAAAATGTTTGTTTCACCAAATTTCGCCAGTTGTTAATCACGCCCGTGTCTGTTGAATGGATAGAGTCCAACTTTGGGCACAGACGAAATTGGCCACAGTCAATCTTCATTAAATTGTGAAATCATTCTTAGTTAGTGTAGCGCCAGTCGAGAAAACCATTCCTTCATCCAGACTGATTCCTTCATCCAGACTGATTCCTTCATC
>JAHWFP010098728.1:1601-37175 GCA_023313725.1 Lithobius niger | reverse complement strand
GGGGCGGGAGGGGGGCACTGAAGGCACTTTGGGGTATTTCATAGGGGTCCATGGCTGGTTCGATTTTTATTGTTAAGAAAGACTTGTGCACCAAATTTATGGTTTTGGCAAAATTTCTGCAAAAATGTGTTACTCCACTTAGTTATTTCTGCCCAGTGCTCTACAATAATAAGTGCTCTGCCGACTAGAATACTGCAGTCACATCAAAATCGGGTTCAAAAGGCCCTGGTCGGTGTTAATACCTGTATTTTAAGGTATACAAATTTAAAATCGGTTCATTGGTTCGGTCTCTAGGTGAGAGCAAAAGTTTTAGCCCATTTGGCTTTCCGTGTCAAGAATATTGTAGTTACATTAAAATAGCCTGCGAAAGGCCCTAGGCCTTGTCCATACCTACGTTTTAAGCTATAGAACTTGAAAATCGGTTCAGTGGTTCGGTCTCCAGGTGAGGGCAAAGAGTCCCAACAACAACAACAACAACAACAACAACAACAACAACAAGAAATAAATGGCCATACTGTGGACGCCGAACGGTATGATTGTTGTCATTAAAATTTGAAATGCAGTGAAATTATAGTTGCGACACGACCCCAAATACCGAATTTCGTTGGTCTGTGTCAATTCTGGCCGAAACTGTAGGAGCTCAAAGTTTGACGTTTAACATGGAAATTCATGCTGAGGCTTACATAAGGACCGCGGTATGCTGACCTCAGTAATGTGAAATGGTTATTTTCTGTTTTTGACGCTCTACCGTTGCCTTTATGATCCAATGATGAGGACATGTTTTCTGGAGAATGACATTGTGAACATTTTTGTAATACATCCTCCTAACAAAATATTTATATTTTGGCCATTACAGGCATTTTCGGACATTTTTCTGTCTTTTTTCTGCTTTTGACGCTCTACCATTGCTTCTACAAACCAATGATGAGGACATTTTTCGTGGAGAATGACATTCTGGATATTTTTGTAGTACATCTTCTTAACAAAATATATACATTGGGCATATTTCAGAATTTTCGGGGATTTTTCGAGAATTTTTCGTCATTTTCGACCAGTTATTGATAAAATATCTTTTGAGGTTAGGCAGATTCGGATTCAGCATACCCTAAATAGGTAAAAAACACTTGTTTCCAGCTTTTACCCCAAAATGCCTCATGAACGTAAAACTAAGCTCTCTTTTCAAAAATCTCCACCAGCCTATCACCATGAACTTCCATGTTAAACGTCAAACTTTGAACTCCTATGGTTTCGCCCAGAATTGACGTAGACCAACAAAATTCGGTATTTGGGGTCGTGTCGCAATCATTTCACTGCATTACAAATTTTAATGACAACAATCGTACCGTTCGGCGTCCACAGTATGGCCATTTAGTTCTTGTTGTTGTTGTTGTTGTTGTTGTTGTTGTTGTTGTTGTTGTTGTTGGGACTTTTTTCCCTCACCTGGAGACCGAACCACTGAACCGATTTTCAAGTTCTATAGCTTAAAACGTAGGTATTGACATGGCCTAGAGTCTTTCGCAGGCTATTTTAATGTAACTACAATATTCTTGACACGGAAAGCCAAATAGGCTAAAACTCTTGCTCTCACCTAGAGAGCGAACCAATGAACCGATTTTCAATTTGTATAGCTTAAAATGTAGGTATTAACACCGACCAGGGCCTTTTGAACCCGATTTTGATGTGACTGCAGTATTCTCGTCGGCAGAGCAATTATTATTGTAGAGCACTGGGCAGAAATCATTAAGTGAGTACCAGCCATGGACCCCTATGAAATACCCCATGTGCTTTCCCCCCCCCCCCCCCGGTGATGCTTCCCAGAGGTTTGGCCAACAAATTATTACAGATCAAGCTAAAAACATGAAATTTGGTTAAATTGTTAAACGTAAGAGACAAACAAGCCGAACAGCGGAAATTATAAACTATAAATAATGTAGTACAGTAAGCTACATTCATGTACTTAAGTTTCGTCGGAGTGGCATATGACCCAGATTCAAAATGGAATGCGTCCCCTGACCACTAACACAGCGACTTTATTGCTTTGGTCACTCCTCCATTGGCATAAAGTGGAGGAGTGGTCAAAGCGATAAATACACTATGTCAGTGATCTGGGGACGAATTGGGTTGCCAGTTTAAATCTGGGTCATGCCTCGCCAACGAACCGTTAACTGCATAAAGGTGGCTTACTGTACTACATTATTAACTCTGTCTGGCTTGTTTACCACTTTCATTTATCTAGACACACGCTAGTATGTCGCGCCAAGTTAGGCAACAAACATCACATCATTTCAATTGTCGAGGTTGTAAACCATTGTTGCGCAACGCCGTAGCGTCAGTGTCTTATATCTTGAAGCATAGGTGGGCACATTTCAGGTACTTGGGGGAAAATAATAATGCGGTACAAAAGATTAAATTGTTTTGAAATCGAGAGCAATGACCCACCTGACAAAAATTAACTCGTGTTTGAATGCCAGCTATGCTGCTTTCAATGCAAAATCTGCCCCTCAATAACGTTGAAAATGTGTTACTGCCTACTAGCTAGCTAGCTAGTCCGCTCATCCACATGTTAAATACCATAGGGTGATTATTCATCGATTCCGAATTAATGGGAAGCCTTCCAGCTATGAAATTGGACGAATGGGTGCACTACAATACGAACTGCGTACCTTTTATGGTTTGGAGCCTGGGGGCGTAACAGGGATGGCATGGGAGGGCGCGTAAGTACGAAAATATTATTATAACCATTGTTAGTATTGTCGACATCGTCTCTCATTGGACGGCGAAAGTTCTGACAATGAAAACGTGTATACTGACGTGCGTGCTTAGACACACACTAGTGTATAACGATAAATCTAAATAACGTTGCAAAGAGTATTCATGTCCAATTCACACAAAAATAAACCAAGTGTAAAAGTAAAGCAAAATAAACAAAGCCAAAAACTGGTAAGGAGGCCACCAAGTTGAAGTGGTTCGGCCCTTCAAATGAGTGATATCAACACACCAATACCACAAATTACAACAAAATTAAAACCTAACCAAAAACCAATAAAGAGGTGACTAAGTTGAGAATGGTTCGGCCTATAGGCAAAAGATAGTAGCAAATTGAGGAAGACCAATTTCTTGTTGACGTAGTACTTTATTACTCATCTGCACGGTAGTGGAGTTGAGTCAACACACAATTAAAAAAAAAAGGAGTGATATCATATCAAATACCAAAACTGGTAAAAGGGGCCGCCAAGTTCCGAATGGTTCAGCCCTTCAAAGGAGTGATATCAGCACACCAAAACATTCGTCAACTTAATCGCACCACTTAATAATTCGAAGGTTAAATGAAAACTAGAACATTGCTACCGAAAGTAGCAATGTTCGAGTTTTCATTTAACGTCCAAAGTATTATTCGTTGCGATTAAGTTGGCGAATGTTTTGGTGTGTTGATATCACTCCTTTGAAGGGCCGAACCATTCGGAACTTGGCGGCCCCTTTTACCAGTTTTGGTTTTTGATATGATATATATTACAGCGATTTGTTTATATTTGTAAATAATTAGTTTGCTGTATCGTGTCGCTTTTTATGTGCAGGACGTTGTGTTTTTCTTGAATTTATTTTTTTGTAAATATATAAATAAAAATTACTCGACATTTCTTGAAAATGTTAGGAAGTTAAACCAAAAATTAACTTCTTTGGATAGTTAACAAACTGTAGAAGGGAACTTAAACACTAAGATTAATAGCTAAGTCACAAATTTCTGTATTAGGTTTATATTTTTGTAATGTTCACATTCTGTTTTGTCGTTGTATACACTGAACTGGTTATATAATAATGTTGGTCTATTTTTAACACTATTGTATAACACTTCGTACGTAATTCCATCACGTATCTTTATTCAGATGTTTCACATTTTGTGCATTTATTTTCTGGTTTGTTTATCTATTTCATTATTTATTTATAAATTTATTTATTTTTAGCACTAAATTGTTATTCAGTGAACTGTTGTTGCTAACTTAGGATAAACGGCGAGTTTTGTAGTGCCCTGCTGGGGCGAATGGACTTGTAAACAAAGTGATAGTTAATGCCAAATGGCGAACGGAATAAGGCAGCTGGTAAGGTCCAGAAATGTTTAAAGCCAATCGATTAAAATCGATTAAAACTGATTAAAAATGATTAAAATTGCAAACCATGAAAAAAATCTATTTATGCCAATTTCACGATAAAGAACAAAACTTAGCCCGCCTCCCTTCGTTGGCATGGTAACGCAGCCTCACAAAGAGGACCCTCCACGCTGTACAACGACTCATTATGCTGGGAATAGTTTCATTACATCAAATCGATATTTTGTCGATGGCGTGGCCCTTCCAGAAGTGCTCAAGTGAGTGTAGCGGGAACAACATAGCTTGGGGCCTCCCTTTGTTACCAGCTAATATTTTGTCTAGTGAAAACGGAGTTCCACTCGCCGTGTGAGAGATTTGTTAAGTAGCAATTAATAGCCAATTCAATTCTATTACTTCTGCCTCGTTGTACACAAAATCCGTCGTCCACGTGTCAGAATGCATCAAGATAATTATAGCTAGCCACTACAAGTACCATTGAAATAAATGTGATGGAAATCATGAGCCAACCGTCTGGGCGAAACAGGGTGATGACGGTTAACAGCCATTGTAATATTTACACAAATATTAGTGACTCATAGTGCGATACTGAGCAGTTAAGCTTCTCCGATGCTGGTGTTTATCTGTCTGCATAATCTTGGTCTGTATGCACAATAACTTTTCGAATCCGTTTTCCAATTCATTTAACATTTTCCGCTTTCATTCTATGTCTTATTTGTGGCTTTAACTTCGTAAATCAATCAAAATGGACAAGAATGGATGGATATAAAAGTAAAAAAAAAGTAACTACACCAATGCAGCTGACATTGTTCAATTCCAGTTATACGTTGTATGTAAAAATAAGCAAACGGTTCGCTTGAGCTATTAGCAGCCATCTCGAGCCACTGCAGTGGAAATTGGAAAGGTTACAGGCCCCGAAATAGATTGCTTTAGAAATATAACTTTTGGCAAAACCAAACCCACCACCAGGATGAAACTAACGGACGGTTGCAGCACGACTGTTAAGCATGAACTCGTGCTTAGTTTCTACACAAAGTTGGAACATTTCGGTAACGTCGTACGTTGCATTGTGACTTTATAACCATTATAAAAAGTAAGCTCAAGGGTAAGCTTTAACGTAAATTTGCACGTGGGTGGTCTTCGCAACTGCTTCGGGCGGCCTCGTAAGTTCGGGAACGACTTTACCACTTTTGCGACATAAATGATAAAGTGCAACTTTCAGATAAAGTCGAAGTCTAGCTTTAGTTTTAAGCAATAGCAGTCGTTCTACAACCAGGTGTAACACCCATGAGACCAGGAGAAAAGGGCCAGGTACGGAAGAAAAGAAGTATTAAAAGTTATGCAAGTCAAGAGCTACAAAGGTAAATTCGTCTGAAGCCACAGGCACAGCTAATCCACCTCAGAACATAAAACCCGAAGATGCGACTAGAAATTCACAAAAAATTGCTTAAAAATACTACATTTTTTTAAAAGTCTTAGCATTTGTGCTATTTGTTCTGTATAAATTGCCACTTCCGGTAAAATGGCGCCTATTTAAAAGTTAGCATGTTTGTACTGGCAACTTGGTAAATTTTTCTAGAACTTTATTACTGTCCTAACCATGTTTCTTAGGTATTTTGTAGTGATATGACCACGAAGCACTGTAATTTGTTTTTAACTTTTTTATAAGTTATGATGCTTTCCCGCATTTGAGATCGGAAATATTGTGTTATTTTCCGTAAAGTGTCTGTATATTGACTACATGGTGTCGAACTCCTGAAAATTGGTCTGAAAGTTGGCTCAAGTCAATTAGGCCTGTAAATAAAGAATAAACCATGAAGTAAAGGGTAAACGAAGCAAACAGTCTGCATCAAAGACTGACCTTGTCAGGATACACAATACACTCATCTGAGAAAGAAAGAAAAGACAACTGCCCCGACTGGGACTCGAACCCAGGACCTCCCGCTGACTAGCCGGGCGCTCTAATCATTGTGCTAACGGGAAGGATATTGGCTACAGGCTCCAACCGAGCTAATTAGCTGTTCAGTTTTTCTCGGTGATGACCTAGAGGTCACAAACATACACAAGGAGGGAGAGCAATATTGCTTCTTGGCCTCCACACTGTTTGTGACCTCTAGGTCATCACTGGAAGAGACTGAACAGCTACTTAGCTCTGCTGGAGCGTGTAGCCAGTATTCGCCCCAGTAGCGCACTGGCTAGAGCACCCGGCCTAGTCAACGGAAACACCTGGGTTCGAGTCCCAGTCGGGGCTGTCGTCTTTTCTTTCTTTCTCAGATTAATGTAACTTGTTTCCTCACAAGGCAAGTCTTTAATGCAGACTGTTTGCTCAGTTAGGTCTGCTTTGCACAGCGAAGAGAACTACCACGTGCAGTAAGTGGAATAAAAGTCACCTCTTTTGTTGATGTTTTCTTTTATCAGTTAATTTTTCCTAATATTATTGTTGTCCATGAACACTTACGACCCTGATCTTTCGGATCTAACAACATAATAATGGATTTTCTAGGATTATCCCAAGGATGAGATTGCACTCTCTTCCGCTCTTCCCACTAAACCCTCCAGATAAGACAATAAAATTGTGTGTCACTAAATCATTTTACGATTTTCCGATAGTGAATCCAAGCCAAGTAGGTCAGACAAGTGGATGCTTTCCTTGGGGTCGTATTCTACTAAACTAGGAAATCGAATACCGAACTTTTTTTTTTCAAAATGACGGCAAATAGTGTCGATGATTTGTTGGCCAAATTTGGCGATCCTGGCCGATATCAATTGGCTGTTTTATTTATGGTATGGGTCGCCATGTGCACAATGGCCTTCAATAATTTAATTTCTTTGTTTTCCATTGGATATTATCCACATCACTGTAAAGTAAGTATGTCGATGTGCTGGCCTATAGTAACCATACCAGGTTGAGTTTTCATGCTGTCACATTCATTGTGCTTGCATGATGCTTGTCCCATGGGGGTTTATGTACATCTCTTACGATTGTGCATATCGTATTTGTTGTAAACATTTTGCTATAAAGATTTACTGTAAATGTTTGGGTTCAAATGTTTACCCAAGAATCATTAATAGTGTAATTTTTTGTTGTTAATCTTAATATCAACATAATACAGCATAAGCAGAATACTAAACCTACAAGATACCCAAGTGGTCTAGACATCGCTGTTGTATTCTTTGCTCTTTTGTTTAATTATTTCATAAGCACTAACTACTCTTAGCAAAAGTTATGTAAGTTGTTTAATTTGTTTCACTGCAAATTTGAAGAATTAAGACAGAGTAAATTATTCGAATGTATGTGTGCCCATTTTACAGATTCCCGAGGATTGGGTGTACCCCACCAATGCGTCCGTACCTCTTTTGGATTCTGGAGAACTGGATTCATGTAGGATGTACGTTGATCCCAACAATACTGAACTTGGTACACAGCGGTGCATTTACGGATGGGTACATTATCCACCAGGCAATGAGTGGACCATCATTCAGGAGGTGAGATTGGTCGGTACATCTCTCTGGATAGACGAATGGCGTCGCATCGATGCCCACATTTCTTTTGAAATACTGCAAAACTCATGTAAACCAGGGTTGGGACAAGAAGAACGGTTTTAGAAAAAAGTTCAGATGCATCTATATTTAAATGAATCGGGCATTTATTTAGACAAACAATACATTTAGGAACAGTTGAACAGCATTGCAGACGTTTTAAACTGGATATAGCTTGCGTCGTCAACTGCTATTTAACATTATCATACGCGGCGATAGACATGTATATACAGGGTGAGGCAAAGGTCTGGTCACACGCAAATAACTGCCGTTATAGTGGTCCTATGTTAAATCTGAAGACATATTTGTAATATAAGTTAGATATGGCGAAGCCAATGAAGACATTTTCAATGACCTTGAAAACAGCAATCAAGGTCATCCAAATTCTATCTTCCAAACGGCACAAGATACAGCACAAAAGTGAATTACAAAGTGGTGCGTGAGCATTAAACATGACAAACTGCGAAAACAAATTGATAATTGGAGCATAATTACAATAGTTACGAGGAAAACAAAATAGCAACAGTGCCTTCCCTGAACGTTTTAACTCGATGCAGTGAAGCTTAGGGGCGACCTCTACAAGCGAGTGCATGAGTTCCGAGTGCAGTTAAATTTCAGACTCCATTAAACGAAATCGGATACGGATTAGGCCTAAAGTAATAAGCCAACCATTACAACACAAAATCACGTTTGGTATGTGATTACTTTCTGATTTTGCATTTTTATTTATTTTTTTGCTGAAGATTACTTCCGTTAAAGGGTAACTTCCTAGTTTATGGTGAACAGGAAGCAAATGCCACGATGAATTTGCGTCACTTGCTTACTGGCAGAGGTGGATTTATATTTCTTCCACCTAGGACTATGCACAGACCCCCCCAACCCCCGACCCCACGCCAAAAAAGTGCTTTCGTTGGCTGTTTTTTCAGAAAAAAACGTTTCAGGAAAAATTAGGAAAGGCCTACGATCAGAATACGCCGAAAATAAGGTGTGCAGGTGGAAAAATAGGGAGGTGCATGGTTTAATGGTTTGGGAATTCGTATGCGTAATAGAATAAAGTTATTTTTTGGGCGGGGGGGGGGGGGGGGCGGAATTTTACCTTACAGTAGTAAGCTAGTTGTATTATTCGAAAGTATATGTTACCAACTGGAAGACATGACGTAAATAACGGTTGGTGAGGGAGGAGAACTACAATGTACAGGAATGAAGTGCCACCAAAGAACGAGGCGACAAATCTATTTATTCGATCTTTTCTCCAAATGCTCTTTTCTTTATGGTGCTACACATTTCACAAAACAAGAAAAATATAAAAATAAAGTAGTGGTATACATTTAGTAGCAGGGGGTCTCAAAGTGGGTTGTAATTTTTCGATATCTCCCCAGAAAAAAAATGTTTATTTTGGCATACAGATGCCGTCACTTATAAACTATGCAGTATCCCCTTTTTATGCCACCTGCCCATCTTTTTTTCAGAGTATCCTAATCGTAGTGCATTTTTTTCTGAAATATTTTTCCTGAAAAAAAAGCCGATGAAAGCACTTTTATTATATTTTTTTTGGAGGGGGGGGGGAATCAGCGTAATCCAAGGAGGCAGAAATATAAAACCACCTCTACCAATGAGCCAGAGACGCAAATTATTCTTGTCAGTTGCTCCTTGTTCAGCATAAAACCGTAAATACTCTTTAATGGAAGTAATCTCTACTGCCTTAATGATTTATGAAGCTATTAAAAAGTGTGGGCATTCGTATATGTGAATGTTCAGGGTTTTCCCGCCTTTGGAAATGAAGTGTGGGAATTCGAAACAACAATGCGTTTTGCATTGGCAATTGTTGCGACCGGGCTGGATGGCATTTATTTATTATGGTCATCAGTGCTGGAATAAATAATAAATGCAAAATCAGAAAATAATCACATGCCGAAGGTGACTAACGTGACTTTCTGTGTTGTGAATGATGGTTCAATACTTTAGGCCTAAACCGTATCATATACGTTGTTTTCTTTTATTGCCTCCTGAACTATACTCATTTACTTGCATTGATTGACGCAGGAAAGACTCGTATCACAAACGTGGACATGCTTGTAGAGGCAGCCCTTAAGCTTCACTGCATCGCAGTTAAAATGTTCAGGGAAGGTATTGTTGCTATTTTGTTTTCCTCGCAACTATTGTAATTATGCTCCGATTTTCAATCTGTTTTTGTAGTTTGTATGTTTAATGCTCACGTACAACTTTGTAATTCACTTTTGTGCTGTATCTTGTACCGTTTGGAAAATAAAATTTGGATACCTTGAATGCCGTTTTCAAGGTCATTGAAAATATCTTCATTGGCTTCGCAATATCTAAGTTACAATACAAATATGTCTTCAGGATTAACATAGGACCACTATAACGGCAGTTATTTCGGTGTGACCAGACTTTTGCCTCACCCTGTATAGGATTGAAGTCCTCTCTCCAGCAAAACTAAAACTATTAATACCTCCGTTTCTATTCAATATATTTAGAGCAAACTTGGCCAGATAGTAGATAGCAACTTTTCCCAAGTTTATACCAACTTTTATGCAATTCCGTGCAAGAGTAAACGTACGGAGCCACACGGAAATTTGAAAACTGTTCACTTCTTGTTAGTGATGTTGTTCTTCTTGTTCTTGTGTGACACGGTTTCTGAAAAAACTACTGCACCTACCTATAATCTGAAACATGATCTAAGCCAGAAATGTCCCTGGGCTTCATCCACACAGAGACCACTTTTTCGACTGGTCGAGCCATTGCGGAGTTACGGGTCCCTGAACGAACATTTTGATTGTTTTACATTGTTTTAACCATTTTGATTAGGTAACAATGCCACTCTTCAAACTCCATATCCTTTCTTCGTGCACGTGTAATGTCTTTGCTAAAAAGTAGATTGTTTG
Organism: Lithobius niger; assembly: GCA_023313725.1. NCBI lineage: Eukaryota > Metazoa > Arthropoda > Chilopoda > Lithobiomorpha > Lithobiidae > Lithobius > Lithobius niger. Next base: position 26,629 of record JAHWFP010098728.1, on the reverse strand, counting down.
TACTTAAGAGTGTACGGTTTAGGACCACGGCTTCTGGGAAATGTGCCGTAAAAAAGGGAATTATATGATTGAATTTTCACTTGTTAAAATGAACACGGATAAAAATTGATGAATTTTAATTGAAATAATAAAATGTACAATTGAGAAAATTCCATCTGTGTAGGTGCTGTTGTGCTTTACCAATCATATATTTAAAACGTAAAGCACAACAGCACCTACACAGATGGAATAATTTTCTCAATTAGTACATTTTATTATTTCAATTAAAAATCATCAATTTTTATCCGTGTTCATTTTAACAAGTGAAAATTCAATTATATAACCCCCTTTTTTTACGGCACACTTGACGTTTTTGTTTGTAATGTTTATGTTACTTAATGAGCGCATTCATTGCAACTTCCATTGAATGGTTCATACGGTGGCAAAAAAAAAACCTGGTAAAGTCCCATACCAACCCTACTTTCAACATTACAGATGTAAAACGTAATCTATTAAATATTTCCGTAATTATTTGCATTTCGCCCATCGTTTACCATTCATTGTTATGTTAAAATTGCCTGAGTACATTCAATTTATTTCTAGTGGGATTTGGTATGTGAGCACCGTTATCTTTCATCTCTGGCGACCAGTTTGTATTTCATGGGAGTGACCCTTGGGGCTCCAGTCGTAGGATATGCTGCAGACAAAATTGGACGACGGCCAGTTCTACTCGTCTCTCTTTACCTCCAAATGGTGGTGGGAACAGCAATTGCATTTTCGGTTAATTTATCCATGTACATCGTGTTGCGAGTTACACATGGATTTCTCCTGCAGGTAAATATGCCATTTGATTTGATAACCTTGAAAACTAACAGTTAGTGCAATCTTGGACAAAATATCTAATGGACATTTAGTGTCCGCTGCAAGCAAATCACAATTGTTACTAAGAAGTGGAAAACCATGGTAACCATATCCTTAGTTTAGATTTAACCTGATCAGGCTCGGACTGGCCTAGGTGGCCGGGTGGTGATCGCCACCCCTGCCCCAGACCAGCCGGGCCCTTCTTCCTTGCATTGTTATTTTTTTTCAGTTGAGGTTGTCTGTAGGCCCTTAACCTTCACTTTTCCGTGCTTTCTGGTAATAGAGGAAGAGAAAGAAAAGAGAAACCTGCTTTTTTCCCCGCATACTAATAGTCCCCTGCCTTCTTCTGGCTCACTTACCATACGGCTTATTATCACGTTGAATGTCAGTGAAATTACTAGATTCTGATGGGATCAAGCAGGTGACACTTAGAAGGAGATGCTTCCTAATGAAAATCCATTGTTTGCCTTCTCTTGTTGTACCTTGAGTCAGGCCCATTGACAGGGCTCGTTGACAAGGGGGACATTTTGTCCTCGGCTCTGGTACTTTTGCCCAAAAGAGGGGGGTCCTGTCCCATCCCCGGTCCCAGAAAGTGTTAGAAAAGAGATTGGCGGACAGCCCCTAACCGAGAATTTTCTTCCGGGCCCCACCATTTTTCTCTACGGCTCTGCCTTGAGTTGGGGATGTTATCTCTTTGTGCCTCCTCATTAGTTTGAATATCATGTTAAATACAAGCATAAACCTGGACGGAAAAGCATTCAGAAAACATGAAAAAAAAATTTGTTACGCGTTGGTGCTGACAAAAAAGCTGCAACAGTTAAACATCTACACTGTACAGTCAAAGTAAATCACGGAAGATGGCATGCAGATATTGAAATTCATTATCAGTAATTTTACAAAATGTCACCACACGTAATAGGCCAATTGATGGGTACGTCTGACAAAACAGCTGTTACATAATTTTGGTTTACTCAGGGGAGTGATTCGACCCATGAAAATCTCCAATCATGGGAGGTACAGAATAGGCCAGAATAAATCTCCGAATTTCTGAAGTATCCTGGTAATTGCTTACTCCTAATATGCCCAGGAGACTGACTCAATTTTCAGTTTGCCAATAGACCAGCTACTTCAGGCATCTAAGCCAACCACTACCACCGCTAAACCACCACGACCACAAAATGCAATGCACTTAAGCCTACGTATTGTTTTTTATTCAGTAACCACAATTCATAATAAGCAGTCCATTCGTGGCTTAGAATTTAGCTAGGCTAATTTCAAAGAACATTTTACTTCTTGAAATAATTTCTTTTCAGCAAACTGTAATGATATTTCGTGGAAATCTAACATTTTTCTTAATTTAACTGATAATTCAAAGACCTAGTTGTAATGCTGCTACTGTAAATACTAAAAGAAATAAATTACGAAAAAGGCGAGGCAGTGTTATATTAAAAGCAATTCAAGCAATTAAATGAACGTGTTAACAAAGGTGATGGGTCATTTTTTGTTTACCAGCAGCCATAATTATTTTAATAGGTCACAAACATATACTGTTGAAGAAGTCAAACCTTTAGACGGATATTCTGCAATATTTCTAATATGTACATTTTTATTAACAACTATAACATAATAAACATAATTTTGTGAAGCTTAATTTGCATCTTTCACGAATCCAATTTATTAGTGGCAAGGATCCTTTTCGTATGTTTTTAACAAAGGTGTTGTGTACATCGCTCGGTTAAAATAAAAGGATCAGATGAAATGAAACCAAAATTAGTTTTAAAAAAAGGTTTCAAGTTAGATTTTTAATTGTCTTGAAAAATGGTATCCTGGAGTGTTTGACGTCACATTAGCACTATTTGTGTGTGTGGGGAGGGGGGGGGGTTAGATTGGTAATGGGGAGGGAAATCTTGTCACCTAATCTGTCCACCCCAAAAAATAAACCTCCATAAATCGTGAATTAAAAATCCGGCAAAAAGGTTTCATCTACTGGCCAGATATGGCAATAATATCTGTTGAAATGCGTCATCTTCCAGGGCTTTGCCCCAGACCCCGCTGGGGGAGCTTACAGTGCTTTCCCAGACTCCCTGGCTGAATATACAGGGCCCAACACAGTGCTATCTACCCAGGCACGAGGTTGGTTAGTCCGACCCTGAACCTGACACAAACTTAGTGCCAGAAGGTATGCCTTTCCTTCGTCTACCCGTGGAGACATATTCAATGACGCTTTAGTTCCCAGAGTCAGCCTCTCCTTTACAATGCCAGTTAGTACTCGTGAAGCGAGATGCTTTTCCTTTATCCTCCCGTCCACTTTATCCTCCAATGACACTATATTTCCTAGTAAGCCTTTCCTTTAGAGTGCCAGTTATTACGTATTTAGACGCATTTCTTTTGTTAACCCGTGTAGACATCTTAACGGATACTATATTTCCTACAGTTAACAGCGGAGTAGTGCAGTACTGGTGCTGTCCTCTGTTGCCAAACTACCAAAAAATAGTCAGCTATGGTGTGCAAGCACAAGCCGAAGCAAACAAAGTAAGCACAAACCATAAACTACGATGGATTCAATTTTTTAAATCATAATCGTGGTTATAAAATTAATTGGTGAATTCAACAACTAGCATTAAATAAACATAAGAAACTCGGTAGTAAGAAGCGCTGTAAGAGACCAAACAGGATGTGGGAGAAAGGGTGGAAGATATAAGCTGCATGGAAAATACTCTTATAGTAAATAATAAGAAATAAAAAAAAGTTGCAAACTTCATTAAATTAAACAAACATGGCACACACACAGATTAATAAAATGCATTAAAAATATAAATAAAATTGCACAAAAAACTAAAGTTGTAAACAAACGAGCACTGAATAAATTTGTAAACCAGCCACCAGTTAAGATATTTAAAAAATCACTACAGCAATAACGATAAGTTTATGCGACCTAATTTGTGGAACATGGACGATCTTTGAATGGATTGTCACTAGAGATGTTCGGATGTTGCACTTAGCCTACTAATCTCGGCTGTAACTTCTTTGCCTTACTAACTAACAAACCAAATTAGTAAGTACGGTTAATATAAGAGAGCCAATGGTATTGGAAATGCTTTTCCACCTACCACACCTGACTTCCTAGTGACAAAGCAGGATGCATGTAAAGCAGTAAAGCTATTCTTGCAACAATAGGTACCTCATTTTGTCCAAGACGTTCTATAGGAGATGACTATTATTATTTTAACCATTTTCTAACTGCTCAACGATTCTCATTTTAATTTGTGTTATAGTATAATTCATTATTTTAACATTTTCAGGGAGTATTAGCATCGTCAATGGCACTTGGCGTAGAGATCTTTCAGCCCAATCGACGAACATTTGTCGCTATTGCGTCACAAGTCCTCTGGCCAATCATGATGATTTTGCTGTCGTCATTTGCACTTGCCATTGGCGATTGGAGGAAATTACAGCTGGTTGTCACCCTTCCTGGAATTGTCACTTTATCATATATCTGGTAAAATTAATGGCTGTAATGTTACTGGAATTATTGTGTGTATTATGGTATCAGCTTTATCTGGTGATGAATATTGGAACCCAATGGACACACTAAAACTAAACGTGGGCAGTTCATCCGTGACTGAATGATTTAAATATAACAGTACCCATCAAGTCGAGATGAAAGACGAAATCACGACGTTTCGGTTCCTAGAATGGAGCCGTTTTCAAGTGAAGGGTTTAAAACATGTTAAACAACAGAAGAAAAAACTGATGGTTCCTGGTTCTAAACCTTCCAGGTCTTAAGGTTGTAAGGTACAATACTTAAAATAAGATGAAATTAAATAAGAAGTCGGTATAATTCGAAAGAATGTGCCAACAGTCAGGTCCCAACTCACCCAAGTCTGCAGGTTAAAGAGAAGAGAAGGAGGTGAGCAAAGACTTTAAACAGTGGGTCCCTGCAGATTTGGGTGAATTTTTATTTTTTTCAACTTATTTTAAGTATGTTACCTTACATCCTTAAGATCTGGAAGGTTTAGAACCATGACCCATCTGTTCAGCTATATTAGTGTTTTTTTTTTATTTGACATGTTTTAAACCCTTCACTTGAAAATGGCTCCGATCAATTAACCGAAACGTCTTGATTTCGTCTATAAACTGCACTTGATGGCTACTTTGTTATAATTACGCACTGAAGCATTCTGCTTTTTGCTTGATTTAAAGACCCTATGAAGAAGCACGCAAGCCTAAAAGCTTTGTCCATGGCACCTGTAGATGTAACTCTTTTTTTTTTTAATTTTGGGACCTTATTCCAGGCTGCAGAAACGGAGGGAGCAGAATGGGTAATTTCCCTCCCATAAATCTGCGAGTAGTAAAGTTGCTAAATACGATGTTTAAAATAGGTAACGTGTGACGTGTTGTCATGTAAGAAAATGATGTACTTTTTTTAATGTATGTTATGAATTGATAACGCACCAGTGGCCTTACCGGTTACATGGATGCTCAAAACCTGAAAATGCATAACTATACAAGCGATCATTTCCATGGAAATAAGTGTTTTCATATTCGTTTAAACTAAAAAAAAAATAAACGAAAGTAGGCAACCAAGGCAACTGGGAATACAGTGTAGCAATGCCCAACTCCATTTTCGGCCTGGAAGCATTCTGACTCATACTCAAGTCTTTTTTTTTTTTTGTTTGTTGGTGATTCACGTACTAACTGCAATTTGCCTTGCACTTTATGTGATGCAAGAGGAGAGTGGAACAATGGCAACTATTAGTAAGAGAATTTGTTCTAACAAATATTTAATTACTCAATCACCTTCATTGATCACCTGAAAAAATAGCGAAGGAGCTACTCCAGGTCTGTTAACTGCATTCTTTGCCTGGAAACGGTGATATATCTGTGTTTTAGCAGGAAACAAAAAAGTAGCACTAATAACGCCCAGGAAATAAATAAAATTTCTGTGCCTTTAACTTAAAATTTAAACAAAATTGAGAAAAAATTGAATCGAAATACAAAAGGGATTGCAGCAGAATGATAAATCAAGTAACAGACAAAACCGGCAACTCTTTTCATGCAAGAAAACTTTAATATAGACACCCTCAATTTGTGGCCTCCTTAGTAGTTATTCTCAAAGGTAATAAAATCTTTAAAAAATCCACAACAAATGGAAAAACATGCTGTTCAAAAAATACATGAAGAGCAAGTCAAGTAAAGGTCAAAATCCTCAAAATATGTGCTCACCATGCTGCGTAATGCAACAGATCAACCAGCAAAGGCAGTCATTAGCCCACAAGCTGTCGACATCTAATCTATATGACAATACCAAGCAGCTACTAGAACAACTACCGTAAATCCTATATTTGTGGCCGCGTCGTCAATTATAGCCAGTCTCTAATTGTTGCTGGGTGTTTTCCCAGTCATGAATTAGTAGAAGCCGGTCTCTAGTTGCAGCCGGGTCTCTATAGCTCGGTGAAAAATAACTTGATTTTGAAAAAATTCTATAAAAGCGCACGTTCGTCACATAAACAGATACCGTAACCAAATTAACCCATAACCGCCTGAAAAAAACTTTCAGACCCTTTCTTTAAAGTACCATGGTACTTGGGTCGGTTCTCAGATTCGAACCGGCATTCTCTTGGTTTGGAGTCGACGACGCTGACCACTGGGCTGTGATTGCTCGCTTTGCTCGGTGTCCCCGGGCCCCCTCACGAAGCTCGCGCTGAGACTAAGTTTATCGCTGTTATACGTTGAAGGCGTACGTTCTTATCTAGGCGGCTATGGGTTATAGAGTAACTAGCCACATCGCTCGTTTCGCTTGCTCTGTTGGCATCGTCTCGCTTTACTTGAAGAGGTTCCTTATTGCTGTACCTCTTAAAAAAAATTTTAGATGACTATTATGTTGTCACCATTCGTCTGTAAATGTCAAAATAGCTTGATTTTTAACCAGAAGCGCGGGGCTATAAATAGAGGATTTACGGTACCTCCATTTTTACATGGTCAAGTGAGGTTAATTACGCAGTTTTATAAATAGTGAGTTTTTTGTGAGTTGATAGCGCACTCCTTGTTGTAGAAAGTCGATCACGACTCAAAGTTTCTGTAACAGAATGGCCGCCAACAGGGCCGTAGCCAGCATCCCCGTAGCCCCCGGGGTTTTCTTCAGACCGAGGAGCGCCGAGGGCAACGAGGTCTTTATAGGGGACCTACGATATTGAGTTTTTGTTTATAAACTCGAGCAGAGTTCCAGAGAACTACGGAAGGTAAAAACGTGGTAAAGGTTTTCAATGAAAAAATCATGCTTTCTAATTGCTGTAAAAAAATCGTAAAATTCCAAACAAATAAAAACCTAAAGTTTAGAAGTTGATGAAATATTGGTTAAAAATTGAAAGCTGCCATAAAGCCAGTTATTTTGTTGTTAAGCGAAATAAAAATAGCCTGGTTCTGAATAAAGCTAACATTTTGGAACGAGTTAATCATATTTGTTTATAACTTTATCTAAATTTCTCTCCTGATATGAAAAGTTTGCTTCAGGATCCGAATTAAATTGTTGAAATACGGAATCGGGGTAACCCAAAAACAAAACAAAAAATCTGCTGATTGTTATTAAAAAAAGTTTTAATTACTAGTCGCATTAATAAAGCAACTTGTTTCTTAATGTGTTTTGAAGCACTGTAATCTATATAGTGGCTATTCGAGAACTCCACCAAAACAAAAAAGGACAACTAACGCAAAATAATAATAACATATTTATAAACCGTTATACATAAAAGCAATAAACATGTAAGAACTAGTTATGCACACAAAAAAAACCGCATTACTTTTCTTAACGCTATTTAAAAAAAGTTTGCATCACCACAAAGTGCATCCTTGGACTGATATTTGAGAAGCACTGAGATCTAAACTAATTCCTAAGTCCATGGTTACATTATACACGACGAAAAAAAAAGTGTTTTAAAAAAACGTATATATACTCAACCAAGAAAATAAATTCATTGCGGAATGGAATTTTCTGTTAGTGCTGAGGGTGTGGACAATGCCAGTAAAGCGCTTGTTTTGTTTGTTTATTTGTTTTAAAATTTCTTTTCTAGGTTAATGCCTGAATCTGTGCGTTGGTTGTTGGCAGTTCACAAAATACAAAGAGCAACTGAGCAATTAGCACGATTGGGTCATTTTAATAAAATTGCAGTTCCCGAAAATCTCAAACTTGAAGTGAGTGAAGTTGCAGCAAACGCATTACAAAGCAGGAAACATCCAGCCCGAAATTATGGTTTCAAAGATCTGTATGCTAAGAAGAAAATGTTAATCATTTCTGTCATCAACTTTTATTTTCAGTGAGTAGGCAAGCTTTTATTTATACCCTTTGTTATTGTTGACGACATTACAAAGCCTTTTACTAGATCTTCAGCACAACACTCGCTAATGACCAGAGTTTAGTTCTGGTAATAGCAACAATGCATACTCAACAAATTTTGGACTTATTGTTATAGCTTAATCATTCACTACTTGGTAGACAGTGCCGCATCTAGACTTTTCCAAGGAGGGGGGAGGGGGGGGTGCAAGGGCAAAATGTTGGGCCCCCTCCAACAAGAATAAATAATGTTGGGACCGCAACTATGATTTACATGTAAATGTATTAGCTACTGAAAGAAGTTGTAAGCATCTAATTCCATATGCATTTTATGTGAGCACTTCTTACATTAAATTCATAGCTTTGCAATTCTTCTATTCTTTTGACTAGCCCAGTTGTCTATTAAAAGTCACTTTCCCTAACAATTTTGATTCAATGGGAAGTGTTGCTAGGGAAGACAGTCGCTCTTGACGGGGTATGGGGGAGCGCTGAAAGCTTCCCCAGCGGGATCCGAAGCAGAGCTCTGGAAGCCGAAGCATTTTACATTTTCTGGCTTCCATTGAGCACATTTGCAACAAATGTGCACATGTCTAGCACATTTTAGTAATTTTTCGTATTCGTTCTTCAGGATGGCAGGTTTCGAAAAAAGTTAATTGTAACTAAATTATGTTTTTTTTAGACGTTTTCTTTGCGAATTAATTAATCGAGTTCAGTTTAGACTTTTAGGCTGTAATGAATGACCATGAAATGCTGTGTGCCACCTGATGGAGGCAGAAAATCTTTTTTTTTGCTCGGCTATAGAAAGGAGAAAAAAGTGAAATCTTTTTCTCAGTTTTATCCCAGACGACTAGGCCTAGAAGTATTATTGCAAAAATTGTCCATGTTTTAAAGCAGCTTATAAAAAATGGAATATCGAAATATGAAATTTTTTACTCAGTTTTGTCCAAAACAATCTGACGTGTTACTGGAGAAAAGCTTCCACATTTGAAATCGACATACTCCATTATTATTTTTTCTCCCTGATTTAGGGAATTTTAGGGTTGTTTTTGCCCTTAATTTCGGAACCAGTCTCGTGCTTGGAGAAGAGCAGCAGGGAACACGCATTTTGCTACTATCATGCTTTGTAATTTTTAAATGATCGTTTCCAACATAAGCAGTAAATTGCAACCACAAAAACTAACAACCTAATAATTAGGTGGAAGTTCTATTTCAGTTCAGTTTTATGAGGAAAAGTTTTCAGCCATCCCCCTCCCTTATTTTTTCGAAAATGGTTTTACATTTGCCTAAAATAAAATTTCTCATCACGAATTTCGGGCCCCCTACCGTCTGGGCCCGGATGCCTTGCATCCTTTGCAGCCCCCCCCCCCACACCACCCTAATTGCGGCACTGTTGGTAGCCATAATACAAAATTAATGGGAAGAAAGGCCTAACCACTGTAAGTGTTTGTACGTAGGAGTGTTGAGATTTGAAAAAAGGTACACTTCGGGTGTTAAAAACGGAAATAGGAGTAACACGAACACAAACATCGCACACAGAAGCGAATTTGGCTTGTGAGTATTCCAGCAATCGACCAGCCCAAAACATTTTCTAGATTGCAACTTTAAAATAAATAATGGCCAGTAAAGTCACTTTCATTGGCTAATGGTGAATTAAGAAAAATTATGTAAACTTAAGCTATTACCTTAGAGGTATAGCTGTGATTCCTGTTCAATTTGTATTAAAAAATTCTCAGCTTCAATCTCAGCTGGCTTTTCCGAGGGTGGCAGCAGATTCTTTTGTTGCCAAGAGATGGCGCCTTGTGCTCTCTCGTGCTCGTAATACTGCACAAAAGAGCATTAAGTAGTAGTTGGATCATTCAGCGTAATTATTTATTGCATAGACGCCCAATGATAAACAATACAAAGTCTAACTCAAATATTCTAAAGAATTTAAGATAGTTTATTTTTGTTATATTTGTCTTATATCTTTCCATTGTAAATGCAGTATATGCGTTTACCTTTAAAGTAAAAGGCCTTACAATGCAATTTGTAAATAAAGTAAAATGTGCAACTTGTAAAAAATAATATTTTAAATTACTACTTTACGCAATTAAAAAATATTCATTTTGTTTCTTAAACGTTAAAAAAAAACATACTGCAAACTCTGTCCTCATGACATTTTGGTGACGTGTAGTACAAAGCAGCCTTGCGAAGCCTCGTCCTGTTCTGGTATATGTGTGTGTCATTGCCATGATAATTTTTGAACCTGTTGTACGATCGTGGCTGAGTTGTGAGAGAGCTCAGCCTGGTTGCTGGAGGTTTGCGGATCTGGTCGAACCCCTGGAAAGGGGACCTTGGCAAAGTCCCCGCCAGGACTGCCGGTCAGGGTAGCGTGAGAGGCTACCATGCTCCTTCAGCGGCTATGGGAACTATTCTGGCAAATTCTGGACAATCTTTCGGCCCCAACGATGATCGGAGGTTTCCTGGATCAAATCCCTGGGTTGGCACCTCTCTTTACCAGATATTTCTTCTTCTCTAAAAAAGTCTGGTAATGTTCAAAATTGAGCCGGTTCAGCCATACAAGCATTAAGTTGCTTCGGCTGACTTAAGGCTCAAAGAAATTAATTTAAAAAAAAAAATTTAAATTTTGCTCGTGCATTCTTTAGTTTATTTAACAAGTTGGTTAAACAATAAGTAATATTGTGCACGTGGTTTGGAGGGTATTGCGGATATTGAGGACATCTAAAATAAGTTAGGTTTAGGTTTATTCTCAATTTGTTCCCTATAAAGGGAGGCATACACAATAGACCATAACAAACAGTCATTAAAATTCACCAATAATCCCTGTAGATAATAATCTAAAACGAGGACATAAAAGTCCTAATTCAGACATTAAAAGAAACAAAAATTACATCCATACACTTCCCAAGTTGGTACCCCCCAAGACCATACATAAGCCATTCAATTACAGCAATCTAGTTTAGGTGGCCAAGCAAAGGGCAAGTTTTCCCTACCATCAGAAACGAATTTATCGAAGGCTTTCTTAAAACCATTTACAGAATGACAGTTAACAACTTCACTTGGTAGTTTATTTCATTAGTTTACCAACCTATATCTGAATGAGTTTTTAGTGATATTGTAATGGATTCGTGAGATTTTAACCATCCAGTTGTTGCCCGTTCAGAGCGTTCATTTAAAACAAAGAGACTGTTTTCAAAATTCCAGTTAATACCACTAATTTTAAACAGCATTATTAAAGCTCCACGCTTTCTCTGCCACCACAAAGTCGGTAGGTGTAGATATTGCAACCTTTCGGTATACCCAACATCTGCTAAAACAACAATTTTCTTGGTGACACGCTTTTGGACCTTTTCAATATCAATAATGTCCTTCATGTACAGTGCATCCCAGAATGGGTTACCATACTCCAATATTAGCCTGATGATCGACAGAAACAATTTTAAGTCCACCCGTGGTTCCCTAGAACTAATGGAGCGATTAAGTTGGTACATGAGAGAATTGGCCTTACCATTGATTCTAGTACAATGACTGGTAAAAGTGAAGTCGGAATCAATCATAATTCCCAAATCCAAATTTTCGTAAACAGGCTGCAAAATCTGGTTGTCCCAAAAATAAGTCTTACAAAGATTCTCCCTATCAAAATGCATGACAAAAGTTTTGGAAATGTTAACTGGCATACAATAATTCAAACACCAAACCTGCACAGTATCAATAAAATGTTGAAAATCTCGACTAAGAGTTGCCCTTTCACAAGCCTTGGTATCATCGGCGAATTAACAGTAGCGAACACCATTGTCAAAATGCAAAATTACAAATGTCTTGATTACCAAAATGAAAAGCTTGGGTGCAAGAGTGGATCCCTGTGGGAGCCCATATGGCAAAGGTTGCCATTTTGCACTCACATTCTAGACGATAACAGCCTGACTTCGTCACCCATTCCATAATCCATCTACCAGTGGGCCCAACAATGCCAACCTCGCTTAAGACACGTTCTAGAATTGAGAAGTCAATTTCACCGAATGGGTTTTGCAGGTCGAAGAAATAAATTAAATTAGTAACAGTAGAGTGACCCTTACGGAAACCATGTTGATCTAGTTGCAGCCAGGGAGCTTGGATTATACGTAGCCTTGATAGGGCGGGCCCACTTACTTTTATGCTTTATTGCGAGAAACCGTGCGAGATTTTCGGAGCTGCTTCAAACGCGTCGACGTCTCTGCTCCCATTTTTCTGCTCCCATTTTACCGATTCTTGCCTCTCATTGGCTTTTGATTTTGCTGATGAATCCACACAAAATTGGACCAACAAACGAACTAGTACTCATCAAACGTAAGCCGAACCGTTCCAATTGTTTAAATTGTTTTAAAGTGCATTGACCTACCAGTAGAATAGACAAGGTAGCTTATAGGTTAGAGTAGAGCGTAAGGGATTATATACCCGTTTAAAGCTCTCGCAAGAAACTCAAACTCACCGTCACAAGCGATCATCGTAAAAGCAAGCCATTGTTTTGGTTTCAACGCAACGACGTCAGCTACTCTCGTCTTGGGTAATCTAGTAAGAATTTGTCGTTTTGTTTTAATAATGTGTATTTTAACGTTCATTAAAGATTGACCGATCAGATATTTCATAATTATTCATTAATTTCGTTAAAAACTACTCGCTAGTTGAAGCAAACGTTTTTGTTGGCTTCGCAAAACCAAGCATCGTCTACTTCGAGGATTGGTTAGGGAGCAAAAACGTCATCAACTGAATCTCGCTCCTGTATACTTTACCACGGGAAATAGCTGTGCTACAGATCAGATGCGTTCAACTGAGTGAACCGACCCAGTAGATAGTAGAAGGTCCCTGGTTGCAGCTAAAAGACTTGACACATAAAAGAACACTTAAAAGCATGAGTGTCATGTCAATCAATTAATAGTTAAAGACGATTCTCAGTTTGCTAACCTTGTGAATCTTCATGGTAATTTTACTAAAATTAGAACTAACACAACTTTCGATAAAACAGAATGAAGAGAACAAAGAAACTAACTGTATGCTTTCAGTTTATTTCTCATATTTGTTGTTTCTGCATGTTATTTTTTTTTTTACTTTTTGTGGCTCGTAGGGATTAGTTGAGATTTCAAGAATATGTTATTCTCTGAATTATTATTTCTTTTCTTGAACGTAATTAATTAATGATTCCTTTAATAGCTTTACAGCCGTTGTACTGTTTTATGGTATATCTTACTCCATTCCAAGTATGGGAATTAGCCCAGCAGTCAGCTTAGGAACGACAGCTTGTGTTGAACTCGTTCTCTCCATAGCCATGTACTGGGTTCTACAAAGGTAACACTTTTACTAATAATTTATCTTTCCTTGCTTTTTGTTTCTTTTATGTTAATATATTTCAAAGACGTTCATTTTTAAGTTGTAGCAACGATAGAAGGATACTTAAAATCTGATTGAAACCGGATAGAACCGAAAGAAATGTGAACTGATAACAAGAGTGACTACAACCTGCATAAATAATGGGACATACAGGCTGAACACAGACAAAAGGCACTTGACGCTTTTTGGTAATGATATGTGATATCATGATCTACTGGTTATCTACTGAGTATCAATAGTATTTTGCATGCTTCGTGCACAAAAACTGCACATTCCTTTAGTTAAATTGCATACATTCTGACATTGATGCAACTTTCTTTTTTGTTTAACACAAGCACCGACTTTGGATTGCAAAGATCTATAAACTCTATAAATTCTTGATGTTATTATAGGGTCCATGTTTTACCTCTGAAGTCATTTCACACAAAAATAAAGACACGGGAAAAACGGTTAAAGCTACCTTGTCAAAATCAATTACAATCAAGCACGAAATTACTGCTTGGCTTTATCAAGACAACACTCTTTCGTCAGAAGCCAACATCACCTTTTGACAGTGCTACAGTGACTGCCGGCAACTCCCATTCAGTTGACTGCAACCGCAGCTATACACTAAAACTACGCATGATCATGCTTGACGTATTGCAGATTTTGGTTGCGATTTCATGCATCTCCTGAGATAATTTGTGATCATAACGATTTCATCCACAGCCTAATACGTTATGTTTGAAGAACATGATACAGTCTACTTCCAGAGCTCCACACTAATCATTCATCACATAATAAAAACATAAATCAAATTTGGCAAAGCCACATCGGAAGAAATTGAAAGAAACACAGGAATGCAAAAGGAAGGAACGGAACTGCTAAAATGTAAAGAGAGAAATAAAAAATCCAGGGTCGTGCTGCACGACCTGAATGACAAGACGAAGCGCTGGTAGCTATTATCAATCTACCCTGCTGACGAAAATGTGCCATTTTTAAAAATCCTCCCTGAATTTTTTAATTGCTTAGTCGAAGGTTGTATTATATGGCTGTGAACTGGTTGGTGGTAATACAGATGCATTTTTAATGTTATAAAATAGAATAAAAGTCAATAAAGTTGCAAATAAAAAATTAGTCAGTTATTACTCGACGTTTTGAGCCATCTCAGACTTATTCTCAAGAGCGCATAAATTCTAAGATTCATTGCACGTAGGTAAAAGTCAGGAGAACAAATAAAATGCAGTGAACAATATCTTAGAGTTTATGTATTTTGAAATTTAGCCAGACTTGGCTCGAAACGTCGAGTAATAACTGGTCGAGTATTGGCTTTTATTCTACTTAATAACTAGTGCATAATGAAAAAGTCAGAAGGTTCGACATAAGTTCAAGGGCATGTTTGGTAACTTCAAATAAAAGTTTATATTTTCCCCCAATGCCGACAGATGTCCACTTTGTAGGCGGTGTTTAAGAAATTACATCTTTAAATGTGACGTTAGATTTATGAGAAATATTTTTTTTTAATCTTGTTCCATTTGCTAGATGCGCAAAGCATGAAATGAAAACACCTTAATGATTTTCATGTTGACAAGAAAATCTGCTGTTGGTGTGTGGCAAGTCTGATTTATGTTAACGTGGTTGTTAGATACTCGACGGAAAGTTTCTGTTTTGAGCAATCACTTTCACAGTACTTTTACAGCTTCTTTCGGTCAATTGGTAAATTTTGGTAAATTGGTCAAATAGAATAGATTTTTTACATAATTATTTCCATAACACAATTTCTCACTTAAAGATAGCAGTAATGCCTTAGCTCAACACTATTCAAAAACTGGAATTTACGCTGTATTGGGAAAAAAAAAGAACTTTTATTAAGTTACCATGACACGATCTCGAATCCAGCTAGAAGCTTTAAACACATCCTTGTATTTTACTCACTAATTCACAATCACATACGACCTTCTACACAAAATTTCAAAGAATATGTTAATTTATTCCCGGACTTTAAAATCACTTATCATTGTCATCAGGCACATCTTTCTAAACCATTTCCAATTCTTTCCTCCTCTCACTTCAGGTCATGTTATTGCCCAGCATGTCCCTAACGGACTCTCAGTCTTTACATTTTAACTTATGTACAGAAAACAAGTGTTTTCCTTGGGTTAATTTCTGTTTGGTTTTACAGAATTTGGTTTTTATTTAGTGCATACTTATTATTACATGATTGGCGATAATTGTTGTGCTTCATAACATTGATTGCAAAAGAAAAACAATTGAAATTCCGATTATGCAATGGGTCTGCGTTGCGACGAGAATGGGATGTCAGATCTAATAATTAAAATAAAAAAACAGCAATTTTTTTTGCATCTGTGCATTTTCTTATTTAACGTCTTACTAACTAGTTTCCTTTTCTTAGGTATGGTCGCAAAAAGGTGGCGTTAATTACCATGATAGTTTGCAGTGGCTTAACAGGTTCAACAGCTATTTTAAGAACCTTTTTTCCTACCAATCCGATCGCACAAATTGTGTTCACTGTCCTCGGTTCAATGGGCAGAGCATCAGTTGCAGTCTACTTCACATGCATCCCCATGTACTCAAATGAACTCTTCCCAACAGTTATCAGGTAAATAGTGTGAGATAGTAATGTTATTGTTACAATGGTACCAATAACAATCTACCACACGTGGTATTATGCAATACAAATTTCGCCTTACTCTCTCTGTCTTGATTTTACCGTGAGGTCGTATTCCCACTGCAAAAAACGAGTTGAGTCTTGTTTAAGTAAAAGTAATTTTCCTTAATAAGCTTTTACACTTTTAAATGTAACTTCTGAAGGAGAAACATGTTCGATATTAAACCAGGTTCTTGTGGCATTACTGATGGTAATAATTTCTAAACAGTGAATACTCAGAAATAGAAACTCTTGTAGGTAGTCATCTCTTTCACACAGGGGCGGACTGGCAATCTAACAATCCGAAAACATGAAATGGTCCCAACTCTAGTACCATGTGAAGGTAAAACTCTCTTTTTAGATGAGATTATGACTACATTGTAATGTCATCTAAAATTGTCATCCTTTTCTGAATATTTTTTGTCATCCTTGCATGCCACACCCACCTGGTCACCATATCTAGCTAAGGATAGTGATTTGATTGAATCTGTTCAGAGAAGGTTCACAAAGGGGCTACCTGGCTTCCGAGAAATTAAATCATATTGAGCATCTTTCTAAATCGGGTCTTGAATTACTTGAATTACGCAGGCTTAAGTTTGACCTTGTATTGATATATAAAATCCTGCAAGGATTTGTTTGCTTTGACTTGCCTTTTTTTGATCCAGTGCCACGTACTCACTATACTCGTGGTCACCCATGGAAATTGGCGGCTCAGGGATCCAATCGGGACTGGAGGAAGTACTTCTTAACGGTGCAAGTTGTACCCGTTTGGGATGCCGTTAGATCCGAGACTCTTGGTTTGAGTACCGTGGGTGTGTTCCGTAGAATGTTGCGCAATCAGAACCTTCAGGCATTTATTAAAAGAACAAATTCAGGTACTCCGATGTGTTTATCTTCCCCAATGCTTAGGCCCGGAATTATTGGCTCACAACCATTCCGGTATCCCTCTGCACATTTGGGGTCAATGGTAAATTATAATATTTGAACATGGAATGGGTAATACATCAACATGCTAATTCCTAACCAGTGCCACTAGTGGCAAAGGCAAAAGCTTTATTCACAGTTCAGTTTCGCTTGTGGAATAACTTTCGACTACAAGACACAGACGAACTGTGCGAAAAATCGAGTTTAAAAGTAGCTACATACGATTAGTATACCAGTAAGTCAGGTACAAATGCAACTAATGTAAGACTTAGAAGACGTTTTGAGGGCACTAAAGTATAAAATAAATTTTACGTTACTTTTCATACAGCTGGAACTGGCTATATCTCTGATTTAGTATCAGTCGCCATCTTGCATGTTTGTATGATTTGCATGTGAAAAAAATGACGTCAGACTGTCCTTCGGTATTTATGAGACAGAAACTCCGCAATTATACAGGAACTTAAAGAGGGGAAAATATAATAGGATCAAGCCAACAAACAATGTAGTCTACGAAGAAATGCTGAAAGCTCCCTCACCCCAATCCAGAACTGCAAAGTTGTCACCTTTTCAGTCATCTAACAGCAAACAGAGACGAAGCCAGTAGCACAGGCGAAATGCAATCAAAACTTATTTGTCGGTACCAATATAATGGTAAGTGGTACCTTCATCAGAGGATGTAAAAAGGTAAAAATACCTTACATAATGATTATTCAGGTGTCCACAAAACAGGTCTCGTTAAGAATCTACTAATCTAGTCAAAAACGGGTTCTAAAATCAAAAAAATGGACTAAAATCAGAAAGACTACATTACTAAGTAAGAGACTGCGTAAAACTGGTGAACATTTTTGTAATAAGCCCAGTAAAAGTTAAAATATACATAATACTGATTCAGTAGTGCACATTCCCGTATTCATATCTAACAGCAGTTAGTCCAGCTGCCAATATCTAGTGGGAAACTATAGCTATTAACCATCTCCCACCCCCTCCAACTTACTAATGGTTAAAATTGTCAATTACGTAATGCACTCTTTACCATAGTCAGTTGTTATGCCATTGTCATGTTCAGCCATATTTTGCTTTACAGTTCTCGTAACGTGTAAAACCTACGTTTTATTTTCTTACATGCACCTTTTTTTCCAGGAGTTTGGGATTTGGAATTAGCAATTTCTTTGCCAGAGTTGGAGGGATTATGGCTCCACAGATCGTCTTGCTTGTAAGCTTTTATTATTAATGCCCTGTTAAATAACATTTTTACATTAAAAAATTGTCATGCCATTTTTGAAATGGCTTTTCAATTACCCTACCTATTTTTTTTAATTAATAGTTTATTGACATTCACAAGTTTGTTATTGTAATGATCTACGCTGATGCTGCAGCGAAAAGGGGAATTTTCTGGACTTCACGATTGGGATCTGTACCTTGTTCCCTCGGACTCCTTACCAGCTCTACGTCTGATATTGCTCACTGCTTGGCAAGCCTTGTGGGACAAAAAAGACGGCAATAAATTGTGGGCTATTAAAGGCACTGTCCCGGAATAGCACTCAGCTTGTTGCCACAGTTCCATGTTCTATAACTGCACTACAAGAAAGGCGATTAAAACCAATTGTTTTTCCGAACATCTTACAAACAGCTGCATCAACGTGAAACTGATTGGCGTAAATGTGGTGGCGAAATAATATTGCATTTTATTCCTCAGAGCCACACTTTTGCGACAAAATGAATAATGGAGTGTCAATTTGTCTTTCATATTTTGTGAACCACTACAACTATGCGAAAAATGTCATAAAGGTAAAAAGTTGTAGATTCATTCTTTTCTATCGGCTCCTGCTCAAAGTGATGCAAATGAAATGATGAAAATGCTGAAAATGAAATGTGAAGCAGAATTCTGAAAACTAGTCCATTTTCCCATGGAGCTGGAAGCTTATATACTATATACGTAGTGTGATAGTAGTGTGATACGTAGTGTGAAAGTATATAAGACCATGGTTTTCCACTCGGCTTGTCTAGGCTACAAAGCTATTTTTGAAGACATAAAAAAACAAGTTTTCTTACAATTTATTCTATCCATTTAAAGCACTAATTAACATAACAGTGGTATTGTCATTCACTTTATTAACTGAATTAATCGTATATTACAGGAACTCTACGTCTGGAAGCCTCTTCCCTTCTGCTTCTTTGCAGTAGTGGCTGCTATCGCTGCTTTTCTCACCATATTTTTGCCCGAAACTCTCAACAAAGCATTACCAGAGATCCCTGAAGATGTAGACCGACTTTGGATGAAGACTTCACTAAAACATTCTTCTCAGAATGGAACGAAAGCAGAAGAAAGTGAACCACTTTAAATTGAAATTGGACATATTATTAAATTAATTATGTAAAACCATGAAGATCAAAGGGTGATGACTAGTGAAGTGACTATGTAAAATGGTGGATGACTGATCAATGTGACTATCAATGTTAAAAATTTCTTTAAAATTACGGTACAAGTATACTGGTAATATAGTTCCAAGTCGCCAATTGTTCTGAAGAGGAGTATTGGCTTTGTGCACTAAGACATCATATTTGTTATTATCTTCCTCTATCATTACATCTGTAATACTTGTTTGCATCGCTAATTATTATACCACGCGCCTTGGCTGTTTGCTGTGACGTGTATATCACGTGACTGGGTTAGTCCAATCAGACGGCCAAACAGCCGTTGTTTTCGTTCGCCATTGGCTAACTCATGGTCACGTCACGGCAAACAACCATTGCGCATGGTTTAGGCTGTACATCCCAAGTTTGTGGTACAAAGTGATGGAAACAAATTACCAGTTCTTTATATCGTAATTTTAAGGAACTGTTTAACAGTGTAACTCATCGTTTTAAGTGTCCAGTAGGCTTATATTAAAAATTTAAAAATTGGTTTTGGCATCATTTGATTTACCCAGTTTCGTTTTACATCTATAAAATACGAAGATGAATGTGTGAATTGTCCACAATGCATTTAAAATTCAATATTTTATTTTTTTAAGTACTCGTCAAAAACACACGAAAAACAATAAACCCGATGACATTTTTAACATTAACATTAACAATGCTCTCCTATGGTTAAATATTACAAAGCTGTTTTAGCAACCTACAAAAAAGTTATGCAAACCATCGAGACAAGCCATTAAAACAGGAGTTATGGGTCCCGTAAAAAGCGGCACATAGCAAAATCAAAGAGGTTGCGTATCATACCACCCGCTTTCCTCCCTCATCCAGCAGTCACACCATTCCATTTTGTGAAAAACCACTGTGATTTTTCTGTCCCCCATTCTCACAGTTTACGTCTAACTCTTGATGGCGTGTCCTGATGTTTAACGTAGTTGTCTCTTATGAATGTGGTAATTGTGAAAATTTAGTTTTGTACTTTTAAGCTGAGCAGAGGATTGCCAATAATCAAAACGTCATCGGTTTTAGTATTAGCATGGGCCGGCGGACAGTGCGTGTTCGAGTTCATAACCTCATTTTCGAGATCACGAGCTATGTTTGGCCACCATACTCGAGAATAAGCAAGTGCTTAGGCTGTGGCTTAGGTGTAATTAGGTTAACACTATTGTCATCTTAGCACTTCAGGAATTATGAGCCTGTGGCCCCAAAAATTTTATTGCTGTAAGTGAAATGATTTTAAACTCTCAGAGTTTTCCATTTTGTCCTGCCAGCCTTCATAAGGGCGGGTTTACGCAACGATTTGAATTTGCATTCCTGCAGCTAGAAGCTAGAAATCATCTGAAATTCCAACATGGCGGCGGTTTTAGCTCTGCCAGCTCGAGACAAAAGCAGTCAATATATGAGTTCAGAAGCGAATGGGAAAATCGTTTCGTCTGGAGGAATTCTTTATCTGATTGTCACGGGTCATAAGACTGCAAACATTTACTCAAACGATGTCGGATTTAGCTAATCCAGGAAGCGTTGTTACCATAGCAACAACACATTTGCCATCGAGATTAAATTCTAGCTGGGAGAATGCAAAGGCAAGTCGTTGCGTAAACCCGCCCTTAGTGTAGCTGTACACTGATGAAAGCGTTTTATCTTTCATTGTGAATTTCTCAAGCTGGTCAGCCAAAATCTGAAGGATTTCAATAGTTCCAAGATTTAGAACTATCCAATCAGTTGGTCGTTTGGAAGGATGTTTATACGGAATAACCATTTGTTATAAAAAGTCTGTCGTTAAATTTTCTTTACCGTGTATGTGTTGTAACTCGAAATCGTAATCATTTATGTACAAAGCCCAATGCTGGACGCGAGCTACTGCCATTGCTGGCATGGATATTTTATTTCCAAAAACTGAAAGCTAAAGGCACATAACTCGCTCCAGTGCATTTTAAAGGGATATACATCCCAGCGCCATTTTTCTCGATCCTCCACATCAAGTACGGCCCCAAAGGTCTATTTCCTTACCGTTAGTCTTTCCCTTGCTAAAAATCCTTTTTAAACTGTGGCGTCTAGGAGATTTTCTGTTGAATATAATGGAACTTTATTTACTAATGACCCGTCACTAAATCATCCATTGCGCGCGTACAATAATCATGACGTTTCATCTCTGTGTGTACATCTACTAATTTTCTAATAATTACCATGAGATCTAAAATCTAATTGACTAATGCAGTAAAAATTAAAATTAATTATTCCAATAGATCGCCGAAGCAAAATTATAAGACACTAGTCTAGAAAATTATAAACTGTGATTTTAAAATACGAGAATCATTCCGGTTTTTGACGACACAATCAATGGGTTCACGCTGGCTGGACTATTAGGCGCAATGCCAATTGAGACAGTAGCTATGTTTTTCACTGCAAGGAACGAAGCTACCATCTCAGTTGACCTTAGCTGTGGTAAATACGTGGATGTGATCATCGCGTGGGTGTTGTGAGGCAGGCAGAATGTTATAAGGCAGGGGGTATGTTGCTTTAACAGTTTTCCTCGATATATTACCGGAAACAGTTTTCTATGAGTTAATTTACATTTTATTTGATGGTCTAAGGATCCGATCCCGATGACAGATGTGGCACGTGTACGCTAGTAAGCTCCTTTTCAACCAATCGGTCTGAAGAGTTTCTACTCGCACCATAACGCTTCTAGGTGCTTCTAGGGCTACTTTCGAGGGTGACGTCACGCGATGTTGACAGCGCCTAGGTCTGACGTAGAGACTCTTCGTGCACTTCAAGTCATGTGACTTGCCGCTTCTGAGCAAAAGCCAAGTGAGATAGTAGCTGCCTTCTTCCAGGCACGCAGCTTCAATCCCAGTTAACCTTGTTCTGAGCTTATCAGGAGAAATGGCGAGTGATGAACGCATTTATCTATTCCACCAAGTAGATTTGCCACCGAATAAGTAAAGAAAAGGACAAAACGAGAATTCCATCGACAATTAGGTTTGTCTTATGTTTCCCTCAAGAAACTGAGAAGGTAGGGGTGGAGCAGGGGTGTCAGGGTCCTGACACGGTGACGGACAAAACCAAAGGTGGAGAATAAATTAAACTGCGGACTGAGTTTCATACGTAACTTGTCGTAGCAGACATAAGGTCTAAGGGAAAACCATTTAGCTGCAGTACAAATTAAATTACAACTAGGGTCGGTCGGGAGAAGCTTTCGTTTGTTTCCATGCTACACTTAAAGCAGACCCAATTTTATGCCTTTTTTTCAAGCTGTTTCTGTACAGTAACATAGTGTTTGATGCCCACATAAAAAAGAAAACCTGAAGTTACAAATTTGACTGCAAGGGAAAAAATAACGGTCGGGAGGAAACTTCCGAATTTCGAAGAAGGGCGAGGGAGGAGGGAAGACGTCTCCCCCCCCCCCCCCCAAACGATACATAATGACCGGTCCCTAAGCATGCCTCCTTGAAATCGCCAATAAATTAATATACGTAACATAGTCGGTAACGATAGGACTTCAATTTCGACATCAACACAGAATAAATACCACAGAATCTTTTATTTGCTCAACTTTGTTCAAATAAAACTAACGTGTGGGTATTTTACCGCAGCAACAGACAGGAGTCATTGATGATCATAACGTGCAGTCTCGGCTCCAGTGTTTGTTTACCTTTTTGCATTCGTAAGATGTGTCACACGCCGCGTCTCCGAATTGTGTATGATCAAGCGTCAAATGTGTCGTCATGCTTGCTTCAGAGAGTATGCCTTAACGAAATTCTCTCACAAAAGTAAGACAACTGAGCTTTAAAATTTGCGTTGGTTTGCATTTATGACAAAACTTTGAAACAATATGTGAATCACTCACAGCTCAATCAGCTTGAACATACGAAATTAATCTATGCTAAGCTCAAGTAAATTCAAACTTGGATGGCATCTTTGGTTTTAAACTTATTTTCTCTGGTTGCAAGCTTATGAATTTACACAATTGATTAATGAAAAACGTTATACAGGGTATAAACCAGTCAATATGTGGTTGAGAGGTTACAGCATTGGATATCCGCTCCTGACAGCAGTGCACAAAACCACAAGGGCATTGTGGTTTTGTGCACTGCTGTCAGGAGCGGATTTCCAATGCATTATACAGGGTGTCCCAAAAGTCCGAGAACACCTTCAGAACTTTTTAAGGGGTTGAAAGAAAATAGTGAAACTCTAAATTACTGGCGTATCAGAGGTGATCTGATTTTTACTTTCAAGACCCTCAATGGTGAAGACCCTGCAGCCAAGGAGTGCTTCACCTTCTCTACAAGTTCTGCCACTCGGAACAATGGGGCAAAAGTCTTTAAGAAGAGATGCAATACATCCCTTCGCCAAAACACACTTCCTTTTCGTGTGGTTAACGCCTGGAACAAACTGCCGCAACACACCATTGAAGCAACCTCGGTTCTGCAGTTTAAACACAGACTGGATACCGTGCTCCCTTCCATCATCGCCCCCTACAGTTACAAAAACTGGTTACTTCGTGTGGGTACCCTGGTGTTAAAAGCTCTTTATGCTTACTGCTGATTTTTTTTTTCATATTTATAATTGCCAGAATTGGTTTTAGAACTAGAGTGAAGATTCTGGGTGCTGTGTTTAGTCCAAAAGGAAGGCATTGAAATTAGAAAACCTTGTTGTCGTACATGAAGTGGAACAGGTGGTGGAACGAGAGATGCAGGGGGATGTGGAGGTAAGCATTTTGAAGGTCTCTGGAGATTGTCCAATAGTTTTTCTTCAGGGATAAGCAAATTGATTCTAACATCTCCATCTTGAAGTGGTCGCTGCCATGTATTGATTTAATGGTTTGAGGTTGAATATTAGTCGTTCTCCTCCTGACTTCTTGCGGTAGAGGAAGATGCATCTGTAAATTTCCAGACCTGGATGATGACATTGTTGGATTGCATCTTTTGTCAAGAGATCCTTTATTTCTTGAGAGAGTTTTGAATTACAGCGAGGAGCAGAAAGATCTCCAATTTCAGCTTCACAATAGGTGAAATAACAATATCAGACATGGCCTGTGGTATCCAGCAGTGAATATATGTGCAAGAAGATCTTGGGGGAAGCAAACTTCATGTGTTCGTTCTGGTTCTCATAACTGCCTGGTGCCTTTCCATTGAGCATCTGCTCACATGCATCTTGCGTCAATGTTGGGGTGAAGGTTGGGTTAATACCATCTCCAGTGGCTAGAAAAATCATTTTTTTCAGGCAATTTAAAAACAATGTAGTGTATATCATTTATACCTTTATGTAGAGGGTGCGTTGGTCGCCTCTACTGTATGTATAATCTTGTAACAGCCTCAGTTATCATGTGACATGTGTCACATAGGACTCAGTAAAAGCCTTGAACACCTTGGCTTCAGGGCCACTTGTAAGACCTTAAAATCCCGAGTATGGATCTTTAGTTATTTACTGTTAGGCTGCTAAGCCTTAGTTTAGTTTAGTTTAGTTTAGTTTAGTTTAGTTTAGTTTAGTTTAGTTTAGTTTAGT
>JAHWFP010098727.1:46275-62379 GCA_023313725.1 Lithobius niger | reverse complement strand
ATTATTATTATTATTATTATTATATAATGAGAAATGAATGGATGACACATGAACTTGAAAAATTAATAAATGAAAAGAATAACTTGTGAAACTTTATTAAAAATCAGAAGAAAAATAATATTAACTATGATATAACAGAAGACAACAAGCGTTATAAACAACTTAAAAAGGAATTACAGAGGAAAATCAAAACGACTAAGCAAAATCATTATGACTTTTTTTTTACTGCAAATGAACAAGATGGTAAAAAAGTTTGGAATAAAATTAACCAGTTGATAGGAAAAAGTGAAAATAAGAAAGAAAATATTGATGAACTCATTAAAAAGAACTTTAAAGGAAATTTAGAAATTGTATGCAATAAATTTTCAGAACATTTTGAACTACAAGTACCAAACCTTTGGAAAAAATTCACAATTAACAAAAATAAAACAAAAACCAAAGATAAAACTGTAAATAACTTCAATAAATCAATGGGAATAATAAAAACCAATAAACAAGAAATCATAACAATAATTAACCAAATTAAAATTAAAAAATCAAGTGGACATGAAGGTTTACTAATGGAACATTTTGCTGTAACAAAAGCAAAAACTAGTGAATTCATGGTAATATTAATAAACAGTATTATAAAAACAGAGATACGGCAGATAACCTTAAGAAACAAATAGTAAGACCAATATTCAAAAAAGGTAATGTGAACGATTTTTATAACTACAGACCTATATCACTGCTACCAGTACTCAATAAAATAGTTGAAAAATTTTTTATATCAAAATAGAAAATTTTCTTAATAAATATGACATACTAAATAAACAACAATTCGGTTATAGAAAAGGAATTGGAACAACTGAAGCATTAGAGAATATAAATAATAATATTAACAGAGCACTAAATGAAGGAAAATATGTAGGTGCAATACTAATTGACCTAACCAAAGCATTTGATACTTTAAGTAAAAATATTGTACTAGAAAAACTCTATAAACATAGGTTAAGAGGGAAAATATATAATATAATCAATAATTATGACAGGACGACAAAGTAGTGTTAAAATAGGAGATAAAAAAAGCAGTTGGAAAAAAATGGAATACGGCGTCCCGGAAGGCTCAGTCCTAGGACCTTTGCTCTTCCTAATATATATCAACGATATAACAGCTCTACAAAGTAACACTATTGTAACATTATATGCTGATGACATTTTTTTATTATCAATACATTCAGAAAATAGGAAAATGCTAAAACACTTACGGGAAGATTTTGATAATTTAAAGGTGTATTTACAAGAAAATGAGCTAATATTAAATGAAGAAAAAACTGTATATTTACCAATACACTCGTCACATATGAATGAGGAGACTGGTGAAATAACAATGTGCAATAAAATATGTAAGAAACAAAATAAACAATGCAAATGTAAAACTATTAAAAAAGTTAACAGAGCCATATATTTGGGATTAGAATTAGAAAAACACTGGAAATTTTATGAACATGATATAAATAAAATCATTCTAAAAATCAGACGTGTGATACCAACAATGTATAAACTAAACGAATACTAAATGAAAAAAACAAAAAAACAGTTTTTCATGCATTAATCATGTCAAACATCAAGTATGGAATTACAGTGTACGGAACAACGACTAACAGTATAATGGCAAAACTTGAGAAAGTTACAAATAAGGCAATTAAAGCATTATTTAAAGACAATAAACTAACACATAGTAAAGACTTATATAAAAAGTTTAAAATATTGAATTTACAGCAAACATTAACCTGGAATATAATAAAAAAGAATTATTTTAAGAACATATATAAAGTTAAGACTAACAGAACTGTAAGAGGTAACAATAAATGGCTAATAGAACCAAAGTGGAATAATTCGTATGGGAGACGTGAAATGAAATACCAAGTACCTTATCAATTTAATAAACTACCAGAACACCTACGAAACCTGAATAATTATAATGAAGTGGACAAGAGCTTAAAAAATGGATATTAGACCAATAATAAACTAACACATCAAATTTTAGATAACTAAATTAGTGTACTGAATTTAATATATGGAATATGGAATTTAATAGGAATATATGTAAAAATGTATGACGCATTATTATAATTTAACATATACAAATAACGAAATGTATTACTTGCTTGCACATACAAGTTCTTTGGAACTTCGTGCCTGTACCAACAACAACTTGTACAATAAAGCATATTATTATTATTATTATTATTAATAATATGTATAAAAATAGGTATAAATATGTATAAAAATAGCAGATTTACTGAAATAGATAATATCAGAATGAATAAGCCAATATACACAGTACCAAAAGGGAATAATGTATATGGGAAAAGAAATAAAAAGTACTACGTACCAAATATTTTTAATAAATTACCAAGAAATATGATGAATTACCAGAATATTAATGAATTAAAACGGAAATTAAAAGTTAAACTTACAAGAAAATAAACCCATTGCGAAGTGTTGAATTCTGAAATTTGAAGTCTAAAATATAAAAAAAAAATCTTAAAATTCAAACCTTTTAATAAATATGATAAATTACACTTAAATTTTAATTTCAACAAGATGTATATTTGTTCTCACACAAGCTATTTTAATTAATAGCTTCGAGCATTACAGTGTATATTGTACATATATGTATTGTAATGGAATAATAAAATATTATTATTATTATTATTATTATTATTCGAGAAAATGGCAGTCGAGAAGGAGAAGACAAATCGGCTGTAAACAATTAGGTAATTGAGGGGTAATAACTTTAGCTAGCAAGTTTTGAAATGTTCACACATCACTATGAACATTTAGAGCATGAACTGTGTGAACATATAATCATTGACTGTAGTGCAAAACATTTGAGGCAGTTTGTGTAATAATCACTAGTCATTTCCAAAACATGAAGAAAAAATGGTGCATTTGTTTCAGTAAACCGGTTTGAAACTGGATGACCTAGTGCGAATCTAGTTTGCAAACTATAGTGAACCCGGATCGAAATTTCTGAATTTTCGAACATACATTTTTCTCCCTTTAATATCAATGGCGGCTCAATGCCAGGTAAATGCCAGGTAAATGCCAGGTAATGTTCAGGTAAATACCACAACAACTGCTCTGGCTTAGCAACTAGAACTTTAAGGAATTTGAAGAAGAAAAAAGAGGAGTGGATCTGCAAAAGATGCAAGAAACAAATAGCTACAACAGGAAATCAAGATGAAAAAAAGATGACAAAACTGATGAATAAGAAGACGAAGAGTCTGAAAAGGACCATGACAAACAAACAGAAAACGATGCAGAAAAACTACGACGTATTGAACACAAAATTTATGAGGTACTGAAAACGAAATCAAAGATTGAGAACATCGATATGATCATGAAAAGCATAAACTTCATGGAGAAAAAGTATGAAGAAATCAAAAAGGAAAATGAGGAAATCAAAAAAGAACACATAGAACTAAGGAAAAAATTAGCAATTCTTGAAAGCAAGACTGGCACAAACCAAGTCTGTAATTGTAACACTACGGAGATAAAAAACGAAGTAAAAAAAATAAAGCAACATCAAGAAGAATATGACCAATACAGCAGAAACAAGAACGTGGAAATATCTGCGGTAGAAAAGGAGAAAAACGAAAATATGAAAGATACGTTGTACCGAATTGTTAACTACTTAAAACTGGAAAACCTTCAAGATGCCCAAATTGAGAAAGCACACAGACTACCGTCAAAGAACAAATCAAGACCAGAATTTATTGTTATACAGTTTAGAAGCCGTGAGTAAAGAGATGCGAGGCTAGAAAGAAAGAAAAAAAGTAATACAAATGACGACTTCTTCAACAACGGAAATAAATCCAGAGTATTCATAAATGAACACCTTACTCCATTCTTCAAAACATTAATGTGGAAAACAAAGCAAGAAGCAAAACAACACTATAAATATATTAGGTTTAGAAATGGCAAAATAAATCTTAAAAAAGGAAACTGACAAGCAGGTGACAACAGTGAAGAATGAAGAAGATCTGGAAAACTTGGTAAATGAACTTAAAAAACAACAATGATAAATCTAGAAACCGAAAATGACATTCATCAAGAAGATATTCATACATGTCATATCATAACGGATACTTTTGAAGATCTCAAGAAGCATTTCGTTATAACAACTGAACAAAAACAATTTAAGTATTTACATATAAATGTCCGTAGCTGTAGATTAAATTGGGACATTTTTCTTTTACAACTAGAATCTGCAAATATTAATTCGGATGTCATCACGCTAACATAAATTAATATAAAAGTTGAATAAGTTAAACTTTACAGTATCAGTTTTTTCTGAAATTTAGCGTGTGTAGTAATGAAGCAAGAGGTGGAGGAATCTTGGTTTTCATCAGAGAACAAAAAATTACGAACTGCACTTGGGACAAAACTAAAATTGAAACCAATGACGCTTTACTTATAAAATTTAACAATCATAAGCAGAAATACACGTTAATTGTTATGTATAGGAAGCCATCTTCAAGCAGAATTATGTTTATAAAACACCTTAAAACATTGAAAAAACTGGACAAAGAAAAAGATGTAAATATTATTATTGGTGGGGATATCAACTTTAACTTACTGAAAGATACCCAAGATGTCTCGGAAAAACACGACATAGAGAGTTTTGAAAACCTAATGGCATCAATGGGATACGATCTGAAAATCAATTCTGCAGACTTGGAAAAATTGTAAAATCTTGTCTTGACCCATTTTTTTACAAAATTTCATTCTGATTGTGGAAATAAATGGCTTTGTAGTAAAAACAAAAATAGCTGATCACTATTTCACGGGTTTGGAAACATGGAGTGAAAAAGACTTCTCAATTTTTGACTCTAGGGCTGATATAACTTATAAGCTAAACAACAAAAATATAATCAAACAACTAGAAAATGCAGACTGGAGTTTTTTAAAACAGCTCACTGACGAAATGTAATTTATGCGGAAATAGAATCTAGAATTAACCAAATATATTGCTGTAATAAAGTGTAGTTAAGAAAGTAGCAGCAAAAAACAAGTAAAAAAATGTATGGATGGATACAAAGCTATTAACTATAATTAACGTAAAAAATGCTCTTTGGAGTAAAATCTGTATAATTAAAATACCGAGCGAGAATTTAATAAATGAGTATAAAAATATGAAAAAACAGGTACAGTTTTGCATTAAACATGCAAAATAGGAGTACTACAATAAACATTTCTATGAAAATGCTAAAGATAGTAAGAAAATTTGGTATAAACTAAATAACATAATTGGCAAAAATACGAATAGTGTAAACATTGAGACACATTTTAAAGAAACTTTTAAGAATGTATCGATCAAAAACGTTTGCAGTAAAATGGCAAAGCACTTTTTGGAACAAGTAACAAAACTTAAAAACAATAAACTAGGAAACATTAAAAACAAACAAAAGGTTCGTGTAATCAGACATTCTCTAATAAGACGATGATCCCAGAAATTATGAATTGTTAAATATTATTAATGATTTGAAAATTAAATTCTCTACAGGATATGATAGCTTTTACATTGATAATTTTATCAAAACAAAAGAAAACACTGTAAACTTTATGAAAGTTTTAAATAAATTCAATCATTGACACAGAAATTTAGGCTGATAAATTAAAAATGCAAATAATCAGACCAATATATAAGAAAGGGAACAAACTGGAGTTTCATAATTATCGACTAGTTGCAATTTTGCCTGTTTTAAATAAAATTATTGATAAGTTTTTTGCCACAAGAATCGAAAGCTTTCTACATAAGTTTAATATTATTAGTAAAAAACAATATAGCTACCAAAAAAAAGCACTATTGGTGCATTAACGAGAATAAATAATAATGTTACTAGGGCACTTAACGAAGGAAAAATTGTTGGTGCAATTCTTATTGACCTAACAAAAGCATTCGACATGCTAGACAAAAACATCCTCATGGAAAAACTTTATAAAATTGGTCTAAGAGGAAAAATACTTAAAATCCTAATTAGCTATCAAAATAATAGAAAATGTAGCGTAAAAATTGATAACACATGTAGTGAATGGTTAGATGTAGAATATGGGGTGCCACAGGCCTCAATCTTAGGACCACTGCTGTTCATTCTTTACCTAAATGATTTAGACGAAATAACCTGGAACACATACCTAACATTACATGATGACGACATCTTTATGCTATCTATAAACACAAATGAAGCTGATATGATAAAAAAACCTACAAAACGACTTCAATAGAATTAACCAATACTTCGTTGAAAATGAACTATATATAAGCAAAGATAAAACTTGTTATCTACAAATTTCAACTTCCCATATGAAAGTTAACATCAACAATAATATTAAGCTGCATGAAAATAATTGTAACAATTATGAGAACTGGAATTGTCCATTCTTAAATAATGTGACCAAAACTAGATACCTTGGAATTGAAATTGATAAAAATTGGAAATTTTAATCATATCGAAAAATTAATTAGGAAAATACGACAAAATATTCCAATGTTGTACAAAGTAAAACACATAATAAACCATAAAACTAAAGAAACATTGTATGACACGTGGATTATGTCACAAATAAGGTATGCAAGTAATATTTATTGTTCCACGTCAAACGGATTAATTTTAGGACTGCAGAAAGTATTGAATAAAGCTGCGAAAGTACTGTTTAGAAACTCAGATAGTAAGAAAACTAAAAATATCATAAAAGAAAACAATATACTATATCTCAAGCAGATTTTTTAATATGGCATAATAACCCAAAACTATCTTGAAAATAAATTTAAAACACCAATAGAAAGGAACATGCGAAGAAATAAGAATTGGTTAAAGGTACCTTTATGGGCTAACTCATATGGTAAAAGAAATCTTATCTACTTAATACCGACCATTTTTAATAAAATCCCTCTTTGCCATAGGAATTACAACTGCAAACACATGATGAAAAGAGAAATAAAAAAATGGTTGATATCAGAACAATAGGAATAAAAATTTTTTTTACAAAGATAAAACAAGGTGGATTAGGATGTTTTAACATTACCAGTGCAAATAACTTATGTATAGAAAACAACAATAACCCAGGTAACCACTGAATGTTGAATCAACATTTGGGAATGTTGATTGTATGTTAGAATGTTGTATGTTACACAATTAACATTAATATAACATTCTCTCAATAATAATTCTCAATACTATCTATTAAAATTGAAAAACTGTAATGAAATTTAAGACCAATTCCAGACAACCGGAAAAAATCCTAGGTATTTCATCAAAAATCATAAAAAACTTATTTTATTCGAGGTTGATTAAATGTTGTACTGTTGTCTTCATTTAACATTCAGTAAATAATGGTGAATGGTGAACATTACATTTTAACAACTTTTTTAAATAAAAGTACTGGATTGTATCATCATTCTCCATGCATCCCCTGGTGATAAGAAGAGTACTTAATCAATTTTAAAAAAAACCTTTCTCTATCCTAGGTAAATGTTGATTCAAGGTGTTATGGATGTTCTCATTTAACATTTATTAAGTAATGATGAAACAACATTGTTTAAACTTTCAATATTAACAATCATATTTAACTAAGTCAATAAGCCAAAAATCGTATTTAATAACTTTTCTCAAGCACAAACCGTAATAATGATAAATTAAAAATAAAGTCTCAGTGAATAACGTCATTGTTAAATTAGTATTAACTGAATGTTAAAACTAAACATTTACTGCATTACGTTAATACAACATTGCTGTAACAGTGAATGGTAACAGTCACTTTAAATTAGGAAAATATCTTTCAAAATGAATTTGTCCACCTCGCCTGACCACCAATATAATACTTAATGAAACGTATTGCTGTCTAACAGAATAGACCCGATGTATACTTTTGGTAGAATAACAAGTATGATTTAACATTAACTCAGTAACTAATATACAATATTGCTTTAACAATGAATGTTGGCAGTCATTCAAAATTAGAAAAATAATTTAAAAAATAAATTTCTGCACCTCCCATGATCACTAAGATGATAACTAACAAAACATAATTCCTTTTTAATAGGTTAGACCAAATGTTTAAATTTAAGTGAATGTCTGTTGCAATTTAATGTTTAATCTAAAACAATAATTCAACATTGTTTTAACAGTGAATGTCAACAGCCACTTTAAATTAGGAAAACACCTTCCTAACTGAATTTTTTCACCTCGTATAACCACCAATATAATACCTAATGAAGCCTATTGCTGTCTAATAGAATAAACCCGATGTATACTTTTGGTTGAATAACTGTTGTGATTTAACGTTCACTCCGTAACAAATATACAATATTGTTTTAACAATGAATGTTGGCAGTTATTCAAAATATGACAAATTATTTTGAAAATAAAATTCTGCATCTCCCCTGATCACTAAGATGAAAACTAACGAAACATAATTCCTTTTTAATAGATTAAACCAAATGTTTAAATTTGATTGAATGTCTGTTGCAATTTAATGTTTATTTTTGACAATGATTTAACATTGTTTTAACAGTGAATGTCAACAGCCACTTTAAATTTAAAAAAATACCTTCCTAACTGAATTTTTTCACCTCGCCTAATTACCAATATTTAGTACCTAATGAAGCGTATTGCTGTCTAACAGAATAGACCCGATGTATACTTTTGGTTAAATAACAGTTGTGATTTAACATTAACTCAGTAACAAATATACCATACTGCTTTAACAATGAATGTTGGCAGTCATTCAAAATTAGAAAAATTATTTTAAAAATAAATTTCTGCACCTCCCCTGATAACTAAGATGATAACTAACGAAACATAATTCATTTTTAATAGATTAGACCAAATGTTTAAGTTTGATTGAATGTCTGTTGCAATTTAATGTTTAATCTATAACAATGATTCAACATTGTTTTAACAGTGAATGTCAACAGCCACTTTAAATTAGAAAAATACCTTCCTAACTGAATTTTTTCACCTCGCCTAACTACCAATATGAAGCGTATTGCTTTCTAACAGAATAGACCCAATGTATACTTTTGGTTGAATAACTGTTGTGATTTAACATTAACTCCATAACAAATATACAATATCGTTTTAACATTGAATGTTAGCAGTCGTTAAAATATGAAAAATTATTTTGAAAATAAATTTCTGCACCTCCCCTGATCACTAAGATGATAACTAATGAAACGTATTTCCTTTTTAATAGATTACACCAAATGTTTAAATTTGATTGAATGTCTGTTGCAATTTAATGTTTAATATATGACAATGATTCAACATTGTTTTAACAGTGAATGTCAACAGCCACTTTAAGTTAGAAAAATACCTTCCAAACTGAATTTTTCCACCTCGCCTAACTACCAATATAATACCTAATGAAGCGAATTGCTTTCTAACAGAATAGACCCAATTTATACTTTTGGTTGGATAGCTGTTGTGATTTAACATTAACTCCGTAACAAATATGCAATATTTTTTAACAATGAATGTTGCCAGTCATTAAAAATATGAAAAATTATTTTAAAAATAAATTTCTGCACCTCCCCTGATCACTAAGATGATAATTAACGAAACATAATTCCGTTTTAATAGATTAGACCAAATGTTTAAATTTGATTTTATGTCTGTTGCAATTTAATGTTTAATCTATAACAATGATTCAACATTGTTTCAACAGTGAATGTCAACAGCCACTTTAAATTAGGAAAATACCTTCCTAACTGAATTTTTTCACCTCGCCTAAGAACCAATATAATATCTAATGAAGCGTATTGCTTTCTAACAGAATAGACCTGATGTATACTTTTGGTTGAATAACTGTTGGGATTTAACGTTAACTCCATAACAAATATACAATATTGTTTTAACAATTAATGTTGGCAGTCATTCAAAATTAGAAAACTTGTTTTGAAAATAAATTTTTGCAGCTTCCTTGATCACTAAGATGGTAACTAACGAAACATAATTCTTTTCTAATAGATAAAGACCAAATTTTCAAATTTGATTGAATGTCTGTTGCAAATTAATGTTTAATATATGACAATGATTCAACGTTGTTTTAACAGTGAATGTTAAAAGTCACTTTAAATTAGAAAAATACCTTCCTAACTGAATTTTTCCACTACGACTAACCACCAATATAATACCTAATGAAGCCTATTGCTCTCTAACAAAGTGGAACCGATGTATACTTTTTGTTGAATAACTGTTGCAATTTCACATTAACAATGTAACAAATATACAATTGTTTTAACAATAAATGTTGGCAGTAGCCAAACATATAAAAAATTACCTATAAATTAAATTTTTGCTCCTCCCCTGATGACAAAGATGATATCTAATGAAACATAATTCATTTCTAATAGATTAGACCCTATTTTTAAATTTGATTGTATATATGTTTCAATTTAATGTTTAAGGTTTACAGTAATTTCACAGTGTTTTAACAGTGAATGTTAACAGTCACTGTAAATTAGAAAAATACCTTTCAAAATGAATTTTTCCACCTTGCCTAATCACCAAGATATTAACTAATCAAGCGTATGGCTTTCTAATACATTAGACCTAATATTTACTTTCAGTTGAATAACTGTTGCAATTTAACATTAACGATGTAACAAATATACAATATTATTTTAACAATGAATGTTGGCAGTTGTTCAAAATATAAAAAATTACTTTCAAATTAAAATGTGTGCCATCGTTGATCACTATGATGATATCTAATGAAACATAATTCCTTTCTAATAGATTAGACTAAATGTTTAAATTTGATTGACTGTCTGTTGCTCTTTAATGTTTAATGTATAACAATGATTCAACATTGTTTTAACAGTGAATGTTAATAGTCACTGTAAATAAAATAAATACCTTTCACAATTAATTTTTCCACCTCGCCTAACCTCCAAAATAATACATAATGAATTGTAGTGCTTTCTAACAGATTAGACCCGATGTTTACTTTCAGTTTAATGACTGTTGCAATTTAAAATTAACGACGTAACAAATATACAATATTGTTTTAACAATGAATGGTGGCAGTCGTTCAAAATATTAAAAATTACTTTGAAATTAAATTTGTGCACCTCCCCATATCACTAAGATGACATCTAACAAACATAATTCATTTCTAATATATTAGACCCAATGTTTAAATTTGATTAAATATTTGTTGCAATTTGATGTTTAATGTATAACAATGATTCAACATTGTTTTAACAGTGAATGTTAACAGTCACGTTAAATTAGAAAAATACCTTCAAAACTGAATTTTGCCACCTTGCCTAACCACCAAGATAATACTTCATTAAGTGTATTGTTTTCTAACAGATTAGACCCGATGTTTACTTTTGGTTGAATAACTGTTCCAATTTAACATTAACGATATAACAAATAAACAATATTGTTTTAACAATGAATGGTGGCAGTCTTTCGAAAACATAAAAAATTACCTTTAAATTAAATTGTTGCACCTCCCCTGATCACAAAGATGATATCTAACGAACCATAATTCATTTCTTATAGATTTGACCCAATGTTTAAATTTGATTGAATATATGTTGCAATTTAATGGTTAATGTATAACAATGATTCAACATTGTTTTAACTGTGAATGTTAACAGTCACAATAAATTAGAAAAATACCTTCCTAAATGAAGTTTTCCACCTCTCCTAACCACCAAGATAATATTTAATGAACCGTATTGCTTTCAAATAGAATATACCCAATGTTTACATTAGATTGAATAACTGTTGCAATTTAACATTAACGATGTACAAATATACAATATTGTTTTAACAATGATAGTTGGCAGACATTCAAATATACAAAATTACTTTCAAATTAAATTTGCGCCTTCCTTTATCACAAATATGATATGTAACGAAATATAATTCATTTCTAATAGATTAGACCAAATGTTTAAATTTGATTGAATGTCTGTTGCAACTTAATGTTTAATGTATAACAATGATTCAACATTGTTTTAACAGTAAATGTTAACAGTCACTGTAAATTAGAAAAATACCTTTCACAATTAATTTTTCCATCTCACCTAACCACCAAGATAATACTTAATGAATCGTATTGCTTTGTAACAGATTAGACCAGATGTTTACTTTTGGTTGAATGATTGTTTCAATTTAACATAATGATGTAACAAATATACAATATTGTTTTAACAATGAATGTTGGCAGTCATTCAAAATATTAAAAATTATTTTCAA
Organism: Lithobius niger; assembly: GCA_023313725.1. NCBI lineage: Eukaryota > Metazoa > Arthropoda > Chilopoda > Lithobiomorpha > Lithobiidae > Lithobius > Lithobius niger. The sequence goes on along the minus strand of JAHWFP010098727.1, from coordinate 50,113 downwards.
ATTAAATTTCTGCACCTCCCCTGATCACTAAGATGATATCTAACGAAACAAAATTCATTTCTAATAGATTAGTCCCAATGTTTAAATTTGATTGAATATAGGTTGCTATTTAATGTTTAATGTATAACAATGATTCAACATTGTTTTAACAGTGAATGTTAACAGTCACTGTAAATTAGACAAATAGCTTTCAAAATGAATTAACCAACCTCCCCTAACTACCAAGATATACCTAATGAAATGTAGTGATTTCTTGCTTGATGTATAGGATCGAGGAAAATGGCGTTGGGAGGAATGTACCTTTTACTTACTGCCTCATTGTTTATTAAGTATTAACTGCAAGTAAACATTTATTGAATCACAATGATACAACATTGTTTTAACGATGATTGTTAGCACTGATAAGTTAAGCTGAAAAGTTTAGAATTCTATTTAATACCTTTTCTCAAGCGCACCAACAGTACTAATATTGAATTAAAACTTGTATACATGTGAATAAGTTGAATGTTGATTTAGTATTAACTGAACTTTGCAAGTAAACATTAACAGAATAATAACGATGCTACATTGTTTTTACGACGAATGTTACCAATCATTTTAAACGATGCTGAAAAGTAAAGAATTCTATTTAATAATTTCTTTCAAACACCAACAGTACAAATAATGATTTAAAACTTGTATACAAGCTAATAAGCTCATTGTTGATTTAGTATTAACTGAACGTTGCAACTAGACATTTACCGCATAACATTGATACAACATTGTTATAACGATGAAATTGAATTTTTTCTTCACCCTTAACCACCCAGATAATAACTATTGAAGCCTAATGATTTCTAACAAACCAGGGAAATGTTTTTTTTTAATTGAATAAATGTTGTAGTTGAACATTTACAGTATAACAGCAATAAAATATTGTTGTAATGATACATGGTGGTAGTCATTTTAAAGTTAACAAATCATTTTGTAAAAGTGAGGTGATTGTAGAATGGTGCCAATGATCCTACAATACAGCACACGCTGTGAAGAAAGGGACTTCACACGAGCCCTACAGGTTTTTGTTAGTAAAGTCACACGCGCTGGTATCCTTTTTATTTATTTTTCGCAGATAAGAGATTTTGTTTAATGCTTTGCTCGACAACACCCTGTAAATTCACAAAATTGATGCACATGCAACCTAACTATGCAACATAGTATGCAGCAGTGAAGGCCAATTAATGTTGTCGGTTTGCTCACACAGCAATGCTTTGGCAAAAGGGAAAAGTTTTAGAATTCTGCTTGAGGCAGCATGTGACTACTTGATACTTGTAAGCTTGCAGATCCTACAATACAGCACACGCTGCGAAGAAAGGGACTTCACACGAGCCCTACAGGTTTTTCTTTGTAAAGTCACACGTGCTGGCATCCTTTTTATTTATTTTTCGCAGATAAGATAGATTTTGTTTATTGCTTTGCTCGACAACACCATGTAAATTCACAAAATTGATGCACATGTAACCTAACTGCAACATAGTATGCAGAACTGAAGGCCATTAATGTTGTCGGGTTGCTCACACAGCAATGCTTTGGCAAATGGGAAAAGTTTTAGCATTTTGCTTGAGGCAGCGCGTAACTACTTGATGCTTGTAAGCTTGCATTCAGTGTATATCCTCTTCCCTGCACTAGGGCAACAACTGAAAGCAGTTAGTCAAAAGTAATCTGATATATCACATTCTAGTGACAAGCCTAAACAAAGTTGATTGCGCTCTTGAACATTGTAATAAGAAATAATACAAGCAAGCTGCATTACACACAGCGAAACTTATATGCAGCCACCTGCGCGTGGCGCTTATGTGCTTGTGAATGGACGTGAATAAACATACAATGTTCAAGATTGCTCTTTCTTATGTGTAGACCTAATTGTGGGGAAAGTGAACACAATAAATGGGGACCCTCATCTAGATCAGAAACTGAGAAAACCAAAATTGTTGTGAGTGCATCAATTTTGTCACTGGAAAGTGAACAGTAGTTCGCCTCAATGTACGAGTCATCCTTACAAAAACGACAAGGTTGCGGGATAGAGCCGCGCCTATGGATTCATAGAGACGAAGGCAGCAGTAGTTCCAACATGTGTTACACTACTACAGTATGTTAATTTCGTCGTGAAAACACTGTTTGCTTACGGAGGTTTTCCAGGAAAAACACAAACAGTTCCTGATATTAAGACCACTTCGTCTAGGCAGTAAACGTCGAGATGAATTAGATTACGCTTCTTATCTCAAGTTAAATGATTTCTGACTTTTTCTAAAGTTGGATCAGTAGTGTGTGTTTGTGTGTGCAACTGCCGTAACGTTGGTTGCCAGCACAATGACTGCCAAAGTGTACGGCAATAAAACAAACGCTTGGAGCAGTGTTGGTGCTGGAAAAAAATAAATAACAGTATACAAAGCATTCGGCAATCAATATACCTCCTTCTCGGCGATAATCAATTTTTTGTGACAACTGTTGTGTTCACATAGAGTGAAACAGGCTACAGAGAAATGAAGCAAGAAGATGGTTAAGACTATGAACCATGACACAAGCTTTCGATTTTGATTGTAACCAAAACATGTTATACTGTTTTGGATCTATGACAAGCAGTATTGGTCTGATGACCACAACATGAAGGCTTTTTTCATGAACTTATGGAAGAATGATGCCAACATTCTAATCGCTGGAGTTGTAAACATGTGAATGCTCTGAAGGGACAATCTTTATTGATTTGTACCAACAAAGCTAGTCCTATGTTCCGTTTGGTGATTTCCAACACGTTTGCATTTAAGTGCGTGGTCACAGGAAGCATTAAAGAGGTGATCAACACTTGTTAATAACTATTGGGAGAAAAAATGCAATGCAACAAGGGTTAGATGAAACGTTATTAAAGGCACAGAAATACTACCCCATTCCTCCACAAACAGTAAATCGACTTAGTGTGAGCCTGAAGATGAGAGATAGTGCAGTGCAGAACCAACTGAGGCTTTAGGCAACGTGAATGCAGACGATATTGATGGACACCATTTTCGCGAGAGAACCTGATACCATGGACTTTAATCGATCTGACACCTGTGGTGACGGAGCAATTATCGGTGGATGCGATCTGTATAAACTGTATCAACTTATCAACAGTGGTCAATAGGGAGCTACCACCACAATTCAAGTCGTTGCAGAAGTTTGTCTTCAGTGTGTACTGCCTACAAGTCCCACAACCCTGCCAACATTGATGTGGCACCTGTTTCTCTCCAAGAACTTAGATGAAGAAATGTTACCTTCTACTCGAGCTGCTTTATTGCCTCATATCACATGAGCAAATTACACCACTATGCACAATAATTATCCTACACTACCAATGCCTAATTCTACCTCCATTTGACCAAAATGGTTGGAATGTTGAGGAAGAAACTTTGTCCCGCTAAGGTGTTTAACCCTCCCTGCTCCTCGAGTTGTTGTTGAACTAACCAAATGTGTGTGAAAATCATGGTGTAGAGGAAGGTGCAATTATTTTACGACTGGTCGTGCTTGTACCCCACTCGGTAAATGCTATTCTAGTGATTGTGAAAATGTATTCCAGACTGATGTACACTAGGCTGTTGTAAGTGAATAGCAGCCTACGGTGCAACGTTTTAAGCAAAAATAAATATGTTATGACCGAATATTGATGTAATTACTACAAGAAGGTAGAGGTTCATCGTTACCAAGATCCGTGTCATTTCCAACATCCTTCGCAAGCAATGTGGGCTTGAGGGCATTTATTACGTATTACAGCTAAGAAGAACTGTTGGAGGTTTTTACCGTGGATTGAAAAAACCGTGAACATCATGGA
>JAHWFP010098727.1:24196-46265 GCA_023313725.1 Lithobius niger | reverse complement strand
TGAAAAAACACCTAATATGGCGACGCTCAATATTTTGCCGCCAACAAGAACTATGTTGTAAGTCCCGTAAAATGATCCACATTCATGGAGATCATTTATTATTCTCAGAGATTATTATTTTGTATAAATTGGTAGTGTTTGTGCTCATCAAGGAATGGCTCTGCCCCCCTCCCCTCCCAGCCCTTCAAATGGGTGTCGAGGGGTCAGAAAATCTGAATCCATATTCCATTAGTTTAACTTTAAATCAACCCAATCCACCAAATAAATAAATTTGTAGCATTAAATCCTACAGAAGCTATTTTTATGATACTTCATACCACACTATTTAGGAGGCGACACTGTTTTAGCCTCAGTATGATGTGTTAACTTAGTAATTCTTAAATTTCTTTGAATTCTTGACAAATCCTAAACCTAAACCATGCACCACTGCTGTCTGCCGTGAGTGGGCTGGTCCATTCAGACGGCAGAAGATCCTCAATTTTCATTCGTGAGTGGCTAACGCATGATGAGATCATGGAAAACAGCTGTGACTCATGGTATAACCGATTTGCTTTAGGCTGGTTTTACACAGCTTTACAATTTTTTCGATTTCTTTACTTTTGGAGGTGTTTTAGCATAGTTGTTGACGGTTTGATATTTTGACAATCTTTCACGATTGTCTACTATACTAGAACCTTTAGCAAATTACAGTGTTTTAAACAAAATGATACTCATTATTAGGTAGTGTGAATTAGAAAATGTGAATAAACACAGAATGACTAACGGAATAATATTAAACAGCAGCTGTTCCAATCTACAAAATAAAATAACACTTGTTATAAAACTTCTCATTGTAATGTTACCCTAAATGAAGCTAGGCAGTGTGGAGTGATCTGGGACTTGCCAATCCTCTGGAGCACAAAGATTGAGCGAGTAACCGGGTTGTCGCCATTCAGGTATTATTGCAGTGCAATCTAGGAATCTAGGTAAGCTCAAGTAAGCCACGAGGATCACATGCACTTCGATTTCATACGGCGATGAGTAGCTGTGATGTGGATGTAAAAGGAAGAAATAGGCTAGTTCACACCTGGGTAACTGTTATCTACGCCTTTCGACACAATGTTTATCTTGCTAACATGTTGTAAACAATAACGAACACCAGTGCGATCCAGATTCTGCCATGACCAGCTACTGGCTAACCTCAGTGAGATACTTTGGTGCCTGCCGTGGGGATTGCAAATTTACAAATGAGTTCTGGAAACACTGAGAGTGTAGATAGACTTCCTTTTGTAGGTTTCACGCTTGCCTGAATTTCTTTTAATTCGAATATGGGGAAAGTACGCCTAGGCTAAACAAGTTTGCTGTAAAAACCAGGAATGTGGATTGCATCGGTTGCTGACTTATTTTATGCGCCGAAGATATTTTCAAGTTTTATATTGTTTTCTGCGATCATGTCGAACATAGGCTATTACATCTTTCAAACTGTACTCAGGGCATAATCAAGCTGCCGACGTTATAGCTATATTATTTTTTGCACAAGGAGCTCTATGTGCGATGTTAACTACTTAATATTCCTATTACTGTTAATGCCTGATGCACACTATTCCACTTAAATGTTTAATTGATATTAAGTAATTGAGGTTATCGACATACATGCCACTATGTATAGTCACACTTTTCCGGGGGGGGGGGGGGGAAGAAAAAAAAAGAATGCAAGAACATGCGGTTTGTTGAAACACATTCTTTGTTGATGTTAGGCTGTGTGTTAGTCAACAGAAATTTGTAGGCTAAAAAGAACTTGTTGGTTGTCAATCGAAGTATGATTCTGCTTGGTCGTACATGACAATTACTAGCTGCTTCTTTTATAAAGTTCTTAGAGCAAATAGACCTACATCCACACTCTGTCCTTTCAGTTACTCCCTCGGTTCAACAAGGATACACCAACGATTGACTTGAAACAACCTACAGCGAGGGTATCTCTTCGCACTATGGATCCAAGAGGTCGCGCCACTCGAACGTCGACCAGGCTTTGCTTCCTCCCCCAAATGACGACACCGTTCCTGAACCTGCGTCAGTCCTTCATTGGCAACTGCTTGCCTCCGACCCTCCTGTTTCTGCCATAGTGAAAGCTCTACATTAGCAGATTCGCTTCCCGGAAGACGCCGACAATGATGATCCATCGTTTCCCTTGGCCGAACTTTTGAAAATGATAGAAGCCACAGTCCCCAATTGCTTCCTCTACAAACCGTCTGTATTTTCCGACACACTGCTATTCAACCGTGGGCTCAAGACAGGACTTGGATTCGGGCTCTGTGATCAGGACTCCAAACCCCACAACCTCTTGGGCCAGTCCACAACACTTTTAACATGCCTGCTTCGCATAGAGGGTAAGGCAGGGGTGAATACCTCGAACTTAACAAGGAACCACCGCATCCCAGGTTGGAGATGGGGCAACCCCTGCCCGCAACTTTGACACCTATGTCGAATGCGAATTACTGAACGCTGGAGTTAAATTGGATTTTGGAACCGCTCTCTCGATTCCAAAGAAGGCCGAAATACCAACACACGTCCTTTTTGAAAATGACAAGTGTGTATAGCTCGGCCTGCATTCCGCTTCCCAAGCAGACATCTTGAAAACGACTGCGAATGCATTGTGTGCGAAGCTTTCGGCCGACTCTACTCCAATTCAAGTCAAAGAGCTTTCGTCATTGATTTCTGAACTATTTCAGAAAACCTGCTTCGCCACTAGCCATGCGTTAAATTGGATGACCAAAGCACTATTCAACAACACCTTATTACTTCGGGACATCGCCCTCAACACGGCACCGAACCTCAATGACTCAACGAAGTTTCGTTTATGGAACCTGCCAATCCATGAGACAGAAACCCTTTCCGAGGACAATTTAAATTCTCGCTCCCCCCACCTCGAAGTCTCTTGTAAGCCGAAGCCCAACAAGAATCAACCGCCTTATCGGCCTTTCAATAAGCCATCCAAACCGCTACAGAAACATTTAAGCAGCAACAACTGTCAGAAGCCTGGAACCTCCTCGTCTGACAATAACCGCATGGAACGCAGCCAAACCATTCGCTCCTCTCAGTCCTGTCGGAAAAGCCAATCCTCACAATCCAACCCATTTCCTGCAGCTAACGGACAAAGCAAGAAGTCGACCACTCCGTACCACCTAAGCCGCTACTCCTAGCCAGGTAGGAAGGGCTATTCCCGGAAAGGTCAATGATGCCATTCACCCATCCAATTTTCCATTGGGGCCAGACTACATCTTTAGCTATCAGCTTTGAAAGAATTAACGTCAAACCAGCAAATCCTCTCCATCATTCAATTCTGATTTTGGCCAACCTTCTCTTGAAATCCACCTCTCGTTCCCTCTCCACCTTGGCAATTCGCCTCCCGATGAAACCCAGCACTTTTAGCGGAAATTCAAGTCCTATTCGACAAGGAAACAATCCGAGAATGTCATGACCCAGGACCAGAATTCTACAGCTCCACCTTCTTACGCCCCAAGAAATCCGGAGCCACCATCTAATTGTCAACCTTAACGTCCTAATCAATTAATGGAAAACTACCACTTCAAAATGGAAATGCTTGAATTGATACGCCTTTCCTTGAAGCAAAACGACTGGACCATCTCCATATATTTGGAGGATGCCTATCTCCATGCACCACTCCATACGTCAATTCAGCATTTCTTCATCTTCGTGTTCAACAGCCTTCTTCGAGTTCCAATCCCTTTTGTTTAGACTAAACGCAGCACTCAGGATTTTCACACTAAACTGAAAACCTGCCCTTGCGAACCTACACCAACAAGAAATTCAAACAAGCTCTTACCAGGACGACCGGTTGCTAAACGACCAAGATCTACTTACACTGGGGAACAACAGAGAACAAACACTCAATCACACAACTCCATCCCAATTCAAGACATCCTGATTGCCGCATCCTGACAAAGTACTTCCGTCTTCACATCCTTCTACCTTAGAGAGATGATGAAGCAAGCCTAAGAACTACATCGTCTGGGCCCAATCGCAGCAGCCAGATGTGTGATCGAACCCCCTTTAAGCATTCAGAAATGAACCAGAAGTAAGTCCAACCATCAAGATGGAAGCAAGACTCTCAACTCTAAATTTACCAACGGCCCTTTTCAGGGCCACCAATTTTTACGAAAGAGAACCAATATCTACCTGTTTTGTTGTTTCTGAATAAAGTACGAAGTTTGGAACACTTTTTGGGGGGAAAGCCAGTTCGTAACCCAGGGTGCCCGTCAAGGCGGTGCCTGCCACCAAATTTTGACGAGGTCTACCTAGTGCAAAAATTAACAGGTTATGTACGTTTCTGATCGGCAAAAGAAACAGTATTTTGCCGCCCCTCCTGACAGGCCGGATGAATTTTTTTTCTTTTGCTTAAGGAAAACATACGTAACCAATCCCACCCTGCCTTCCCTCTTGAGTCACTGCCTGACGTATTGAGAGAAAAATATAGCTTGCCTTTATAGAGGAGGACTGCGTCGTGCAGGTGCAGTAGGGTTACGCAGCTGGCGGCTACAGGACACCAAAAAACCTTCAGCGAAATACATCCATTGGATGAAGAATTTATCAATGAATGCAAAAATTAACAGGTTATGTACGTTTTCCTTAGGCAAAAGAAACAATTTTCAGCCGGCCTGTCAGGAGGGCCGGCAAAATACTGTTTTTTTTTAATTCAGGAATTTTCGTAGTTTTTTTTTCACTGTAATGGCTTTATAAGAAAACATAGCAAAAAAAAGATATTAGTCATGTTTGCTCTATTTCGTTTTGTGGTGTATGAGCTAAGGTGTAGCTAACTAGTGTTAGCTACTTTCATTAACACCTTAAGTTTGTTGTACACCTCAAGTGGCCTTACCTCTATTTCTTTAGTTGTATGCACACCCACTAGAGGGTGTCTGTTGAATAAAGTATATAAGGGCTTGCTGGCCTTGCCAGTTGTTGCCTAGCTCTAAACTACTCCTCTAGTCGTTACTCTGTCCAACCTTGATGGTGTGGGCCCTTGCTAAGTTAGAACCCACATGTGTAGCAACACATATGTCATATTGGCGACGAGGATGATTTAGTTAAATACTAACTTAACAGCATACCAGAACTGGATTAAGTTCCAGGCTGGTTTTGTAGCCTAGACAATTGGTAAACTCAGGCTTAAATGCTATGGGGAACCAATTTAGGCAAAGGAAGATTACCTCACCAAAAATCCAGGACTGACTTTTAGTAGACTGATTTCTGAGGTGGCAGCTCGGATAGCAGTTGAAAGCAGCCGAAGTAGACGTTGGATCAGCGTTTTCTTGTTCAGAAGGCAAGGGGAACGTTTGATTACCCGTTCTTCTTGAATTTGGAGCTTTTGTAGGAGATAAGTCCCTCATATGGGTGAAGACTTGTTCGCAAGTGGCCACATCATAAAGCATTCTGCTGACATAGTGTCGGTGGGAATGCGGTGCATTGTGTGCAAGTAGGGGTTTAGGCAGCCAACTGTTGATTTGTAAAAAAAAAACTCATGACTTGATTTCAGGTTGAATGGAGTAAAGATCAGATTAATTGTTAAAAGAATACTGTGTGCAAAGCGTGTTCTTGTTATCAGCTAGTAATATTTTGTAAAGATTTGTAAGTAAATTTAAATACTTGAAAAGATTACAGAATACGCAAGTTGCTGATAGGTTATTTAAACTTACTGCTCAAAAGTTTAGAGTTAAAATTACTCTTAAATGTAATGGGAAGGCTATTTGGGCCTATATTAAATGTAGTGATTTTTCTACTTATTTTATCGCTTATGAGCGATGAAGATGTAACTTTTAAGAGTTCAGCTAATGCATCTGGTCTAAATACGTCTAGTAGTTGGAGTACCATTAGTGGGTCTTTGATTTCTGTTAACTCTAGTATTAGTACTAGTAATTTAAGCTTTGAAAGTGTGTCTGAGGGTTTGGTCAAAATGGGTGAAGCACCGCCAAGAACACACAAAAAGTTTGAGGCTTTTGATGCCACTAGTGACAGCTGGGCAGTATATTTGGAACGAGCCAAATTACACTTTGATGCTTTTGACGTACCAGATGAAAAGCAAGTTGCAATACTCCTTTCAAGCATAGGTAAAAAGACCTATGGCTTGTTGAGGAATCTATGCTCGCCTGATGCTCCTGCATCCAAGTCACTTGACGAGATAAATGAATTGCAAAACGTAACCTGGACCCTAGTCCTAGTTTTATTTATGAAAGAATTCAGTTTATGCAGCGAGTGCAAGCCCCGGGTGAAAGTGTTGCAACGTACATTCAGGAGTTGAAACGCTTAACTGTAAATTGTAAATATAAGGAATTCCTAAAGGAGGTTTTGCGAGACAGGTTTGTCTCTGGAATTCGAAATGCAAAAGCTCAGGAAACCCTTATGACAATGGAGCCTGAAAAAGCGACGTTTGACAAAGCCTGTGAGGTTGCACTTGCTCAAGAAAGGGCTGAACAAAGTGTTAGTAGTTTTCAGGAGTCGTCCACTCACCAAGTAAGAGATAAGCGTCCAAATTTTAAATCTAAGGCGGATTTAACGTGCTATTGTTGTGGATACAAAAATCACGTGAAAACAGAGTGCAAATGGAGGAGGGAAGCCTGCTCAATTTGCGGGGAAGTGGGCCACCTGAAACGAGTATGCAAGTCTAGCAAGAAACCAGGCGCTAGTAGCAGCTCGGGCACCACTACTCCTAAGCCAAAAAGGGTAGATAACTCTGGTAAGAAGAAATCATTTAAGTATAACAAAAAGAAAGCACATCATGTAGAAGAATCTGGAAATTCAGATTCAGGCGCTACTTGTGTTGAGTCGGATGATAGCCTGAGCTCTAATATATATATACCATGACCCATTCACATGTCAATTCAACAAAGTGGATTGTACATTGTGAATTAAATGGTCATAAATTGCCTCTCGAAGTAGATTCTGGCTGTGATTCAACCCTAATCCCTCTTAGTTGGTATAATAGTTACTTTTCGGATGTTAAATTAATTCCTACTAACATCACGCTACAATCATGGATTGGGGAGGTAGTCAAACCGTTAGGAGTAATAAAACTATATGTTAAATTGAACAACCAGGTTGAGAAACTGAGTGCTGTAGTGGCACCTGGCAATCAACCTGCCCTTTTGGGAAAAGGGTGGATTAGGAAATTTGAACTAAGCCTGAGTCAGTTCTTTAACATCGAAGTTCGTGATCCTGAAGCTGTTACCGAATTTGTAGGCTCTGTTACTGACAGTGACATCTTTGAAAGGTTCCCCGACTTGTTTAAACCGGGACTGGGAAAGTTCAGGGATTTCAAGGCCAGTATCAGGCTTAAGCCGGGGGCCAAACCTAAATTTTGCAGGGCCCGACCTGTGCCTCTAGCTGTTAGAAGCAAGGTGGAGTCTGAAATCAACCGATTGGTTCAGGAGGGGATTCTGAAGCCGGTAGATTGTTGTGCCTGGGCAACCCCAGTAGTGTTGGTCTTCAAACCTGATGGCAATATTAGGATTGTTGGCGACTGCAGCATAACAGTCAATCCGGAGTTAGAAATAGAATACCACCCCGTTCCTAGAGCGGAAGAATTGTTTGGTAAACTGGCTGGAAGTGACAGGTTTTCGATCCTCGACCTGAGTGATGCATTTCTGCAAGTTGAGCTCGAAGAAGACTCTAAACCTGTCCCCACAATTAACACCTGTTTAGGGTTATTCCAGTGGCAAAGAGTTCCATTGGGCCTAGCGAGTGCTCCTGGAATTTTCCAGAAGCGCATTGAACATGTGCTGAAGGATATTCCTAAGTCACAACCTTTTTTTTTATGATATTTTGATATCCGGAAAGGGTGAGGGACATGACCAGGCATTGTTTAAAGTATGCTCAGCCTTGCAAGAAAATGGTGTTTGAGTCAAAAAGGCAAAATGCAAAATAAATAAGGATCAAATTAACTATCTTGGTTTTGTCATTAATAAAGATGGAATGTCTAACCTTCCAGAGGTTCTTGATCCCATAAGGCTTGCGCCGGAGCCCAGTAATACTCAAGAGTTAAAAAGTTACTTAGGGTTTATGAGCCAGTATCGAAAATTTGTGCCACATTTGGCATCTCTGCTAGCTCCCCTAAACAAGTTGTTATCACCAAAGATACCCCGGCTGGACAGCAGAATGTGCGGAGGCAGTGGCTAACGTAAAAAAAGCATTTTTAGACTCAAAGGTTCTGGTGCACTAAGACCCAAATCTCCCTTTAAAACTCGTTTGCGACGCGTCCCCCATAGGAATTGGCGCAGCATTGGTTCATACAATTGCTTCTGGGGAAGATAGACCTATTGCATTTGTTTCACGGGCTCTTAGCAGGGCTGAACTTTCTTATGCCCAGTTTGACCGTGAGGCACTTTCGATAGTGTTTGGGGTCAAGAGGTTCCATCAATATCTTTTTGGCAGGAGGTTTGTACTGCAAACGGATCAAAAAGCGTTGCTTTGGGTGTTTGGTAGTAAAGTTGCTATTCCAGCTATGGCTGCAGCTCGCATTCAGCTTTGGGCACTATACCTGAATGGCTACCATTTTGAGCTCCAACACATCCCGGGCAAACAGAATCTTACAGCAGATTATTTATCTCGAATGCCTTTGCCGTACACGCCTCCTGTTGGAAAATTGCCAGGTTATCAAGTTATGAACTTACAGACTATTGAATCTTTGCCTGTCTTGTCGGACCAACTGGAGCGATTAACGCTTAAGGACAAGGTTTTGTCCACAGTATTCCATTACACAAACGAGGGTTGGCCTGACAAGGTTGGTGACAAAAGTTTAAAACCATATTTGCACCGTAAAAATGAGCTATCATTAGAAGGTAAAGCTATTTTTTGGGGGCACAGATTGGTAATCCCAGAAATATTAAGACCACATGTGTTAACAGAATTGCATCTGGGTCACTGTGGGGTGGTGCGGATAAAGGCTCTTGCGCGTTCAAAAGTCTGGTGGCCTGGTATAGACAAAGACCTGGAATACACTGTAAAACCTGTGAGGCTTGCCAACTAGATAAAGAGGATTTTTCTGGACGAAAACATGTATGGGAGCTTCCAGCAAAACCCTGGTCGCGAATACACATTGATTTTGCAGGACCTTGTTTTGGAGGGAAAATGTTTTTATGTATCCTGGATGCACACTCAAAATTCCCCTTTGTGTTTCAAATGAAAACAACTACCAGCGCTTGTATTATTAAAATATTGAGGGAATTATTTGCTACATTTGGATTGGTGAAAATTTTGGTCTCTGACAATGCACCAAATTTCGTTAGTTCAGAATTTACCAGTTTTTTCCTAAAGTAGTGTGGCATCAGGCACATAACTAACATTCCGTATTTTCCGGCTAGCAATGGTGCAGCGGAAAACCTGGTTCGTTCGCTTAAAAAATCTGTAAAAGCTAGTCTATCACAAGGTCTAAGCTTAGAGAATTCACTGTTAAATTTTCTAATGGCTGCATGCAATGTACCGCATAGCACAACGCAACGTATACCAGCGGACATATTTTTAGGAAGACACCTGAGAACACGCCTATCGCTAATGATACCATCTGCAAATGACAAGTGTGAAATTGCACAAGACCGTCAATTAAAGCCAACTATCAATGAACCACAAATAAGCTTTGAAGTTCACCAACCTGTATGTTTTAGGCAGTATAAACCAAACTCGAAACACCGATGGCAAGCAGGTAAATAAAACTGGTGAAGTTTACAGGAAGCGCGCCGATCAATTACGTAACAGAGAGGAAGTCGCATCATTTTCCGGCTCCGATTCAATCAACTGGCGTGAAAATCCAGTTTTTCAGTCACCAAAGTGCGTAAGCTCTCGAGCCGAAAGTACAGGAATCGAAACTGAAACAACAAGCTTGCGACCGCCGATAGTAAATGACACTGAGCGTTCGGAAATGCTGGTCATTCATTCAAGATCTTCACCTGTTGCGTCATCGGCAGCGCCAAAGATCTCTGTGCAAACGTCATCGCGATGCACTTCATTATTACCGCCAGTTTTGTCACCAAGTGTTGGGGGTGTGCGCAGGGAAAACGGTTCCGCCGACACTATGCCTATTCTGCTACGAGACGCTTCGCCAGCTAAACAAACTTTCCGTGAGTTGGGGGGATTTCCACCACAAACAATTGTTGGGGATGCACCTGTGCTTCGTAGGAGCAGTCGATCACAGACAGAGCAGCGGCGACTTGATCTTTAAATAAGCAAGATTAGTAGTTTCGTTGGGCAGCCACCATATTATTTCTTAATGTTTCTATGGTTTTCTTGGGTTTCAGTGTATTTCTTGTGTGTTCCCAGATTATACGTAAATGTTTTTGGTTACATTTATAATTTTGGGGGGCTATTTGTTCTGTGTAATATTGGGAAAAAAATAGTGTTAGGAAAAAAAATATAAATATTAACTTGCTAACCTAGCTTAGGGGGTTAGGGATTGTGTTTTGTATATATATTGGGCATAACTTGTACATAGATATTTTTTTTGTTTGCTGCACGAACAAGCCTTTTTAGGAGGGGTGAGTGTGGTGTATGAGCTAAGGTGTAGCTAACTAGTGTTAGCTACTTTCATTAACACCTTAAGTTTGTTGTACACCTCAAGTGGCCTTTAGTTTATGCACACCCACTAGAGGGTGTCTGTTGTATAATAAAGTATATAAGGGCTTGCTGGCCTTGCCAGTTGTTGCCTAGCTCTAAACTACTCCTCTAGTCGTTACTCTGTCCAACCACACCTTGATGGTGTGGGCCTTTGCTAAGTTAGAACCCACATGTGTAGTAACACATATGTCACACGTTTCTTCCTGTTCAATTTTATCTGCATTGATAAGTGTGTTTATTGATATTTTTTATGCAATCCTGCTATGTAAAGTGGGTTTTATGTGGTCACGTTGTTAGGTTGGCCTACCGTAGCACCTTAGGAAACCATCGCTATGGCCAGGCTTATGACCTTTACACGGTCAGAGTCATTTGATTTAGCCTAACGAACCGACGAAGCCGACGGTTCCAGTGTTCCAGACTGTCCAGACACGGTGTCCAGTTTGATAGCTAATCTCAAATACAGAAATCATTTCTGCATTTCTTGTTTCGAAATTACAATTATTATGCGTTTCTCAAAGAGCAGAACACAAATTAAAATAAGCAAATTGGTTCCATTGGGGTGTTTTGTGAAGTTTTCTTTTTTTTGGTATTGTGGAAAGGATTAAGATTTTGGACTTGTGGATTTGGGTTTCTCTAATATATTTGAATTGCAGTAGTACTGTGGAGCGCGCGGGACTCGAAAACGGCCGGAGTCGGGACAACATACTGTCTAGCGTAGAAGGAAAATGGCCAACAAAAGGTGATCATCATATGTATTCACATCAGTCAACTTAATGGGAAAGGTAAGCGTATTAAATACATGCTGGTTAGTCTGTATTTTGAATGTTAAAAATAAACGTGAGAAGAGTGTGTTAACCAAGGTGTGGACTGGTGTCGTCACTGGGTCGTTCTTAAGCCTAACAGTAACTTGTGAAACTGCAGTTGACTGACTGATAAGCCTTCATGACGAACGAAAAGGTGTTGTGAATTAAGTACTGTTATTGTAAAAACACGGACCAGTTCCATGCTACACCAACAAAACACCAAACCATTTTTTTTGCAAAGCTGTGTCTCTCTTGGAAGTTGCAGTTATATCTGTGAGTAAGAATTTATATGTTGCTGTTTGACTAAATGTCAAACAGTTGACAAAACATGACATTGCACGCAATTATAAAATATGAGCTACCATGTTTAAGAATTTAATAAAAATGCATGACGATGATCGCTGCCCCCCTTTAAAAGGGTTGGTTATCATATTAATTTTAATTTAATTTAATTTAATTTAATCAACACATTTGTCGTCATTGTCTGTGAACATTGACGATACGTACAATAAATCCATACAGTAAATATAAACAAAAACAGTTAAGACTGTCGGCATAACAATAATAAAGTTATCAAAGAAAAAAACAAATATTTAAAAAATATATAACTATAACGAAATAACAAGAACCAACTTCTCTCCAAGCCCTTAGCTATCCCACAAGACCCAAGAACAATGTACAACAACAATTAGGTCCAGACCCAAAACAATTCAATTCAATTACACCGAAAACCCGGACTTAATATCCTCAGGAGTGCACTCATCCAGTTTACATTTAAATAATAATATCGAACCCGCATCAACAACCTCTTTAGGTAGCTTATTCCAGAAGGCAATACCCCTATGAGCAAATGTATGTCTAGTGGCATTATAATGGGGGTTACCAACTTTTAATTTGAAATTATGACCCCTAGTGTTAAACGGAGAAAAGTCCCATACAAAAAATTCATCGTTAACCTTGGGAAGAAAGCCACGAATGACTTTGAACATATAAATCAGACAACCTCTGAGTTGGCGCCAACGAAGAGAAGGAAGCAGTAAATACCTTAATCTTTCATAATACCCCAAATGATACTGTGACTTAATTTTTTTTGTAAACCTTCGTTGCACACTTTCAATACTAATATCATCTTTTTTGAATAAAGGGTCCCAAAACGGAATACCATATTCCAAAATAGGTCTAATTAGTGACTTAAACAATTGAATCAGGACAACAGGTTCCCTAGAAGAAATTGTGCGAAATATCATATGAGAAATAGTCATGGCCCTACCTACGATTGATTCAGCATGAGTGGAAAAACTGAACTCTTGGTCCACAATAATTCCCAGATCCCGCATAGACTCCACAGCAGTGATTTGAATATTCTCAAGAAAATACGGGCAACGAGAGTTTCCCCCCCCCCTAAGTGAAGTACAGTGACCTTGCTGAAGTTAATTGGGAGTTGCCAAATTTTACTCCATTCCAAAGCCTTATCAATCTTCCGTTGGTTAAGTAGCCAATCCTCCGAAGTATTTGTTACCACAGCCATCTTAGAGTCATCAGCAAATATAACCTGAATGGATTCAGATGAGTCGCAAAATTCAGCGATAAAAATTGCAAACAAGACCGGCGCCAAGACCGACCCTTGTGGAAGGCCACTCTCCAATGCCAACCAGATTGCATACCTTCCAAAATGACAGCGATTTGCCGTTCCTGCAACCAGTGGAAGATCCAATCGGCTAAATTACCCACAATACCAACCTTTTTACATTTAATCATGAGCTTATTCCGATCAACTTTGTCATAGGCTTTTTCCAGGTCAAAGAAAAAAACGTCAACAGATTTTCTTTGATCCCAGAGTTTGACGACCTTATTATAAAAACTCAACAAATTTGATACAGTGGAAAGGCCTTGTCTAAATCCATGTTGGCTTACTTCGAACAAATTGTAAGTATCAAGAAATGTAACAATGTGATCATTAATTAGGCGTGCAAATATTTTTGAGAAGTGACATGTCAGACTAATCGGGTGGTAGTTCAGAGGATTTGTCTTACACCCTTTCTTAAAAATCGGAGTGGTAAAAGCCTTTCTCCAAATATCAGGGAAAAACCCTTCGGTTAAATTACGATTATACAAAGTTAGCAAGGTAGGAGCAATCACTGTTGCAACATATTTTATAAAAGATCCATGGAACCTATCAGGTCCTGCAGCAGACTGATAGTTAAACTTAGCCAAAGCTTTGGACAACATTTCATCTTCGATAAACAGTGGTGGAATACAGATTTGACAATTGGTCACCGTAGGGGTTTGCCCATTATCCTTGTTGGATGCCAACACAAATTGTTTGCACAGGGTTTCACATTTGTCCTTAGCATCAGTCACTATAATACCCTGCTCCGATATTAACGACGTAATTGATCCTGGGACCGCATTATTGTTTTTTACATATCGAAAGAAAGGTCTCGGGTCAGATTTTGTTTTACTGGCCAAGCAAAGTTCAAAATTTTGTTTACACTCTAAACTTTTTTTGCGGAGTTCGGAGTTAGCTTTCTGGTATTCTAGGAACACAGTTTGTTCCCCATTCTTCTTCCATCTATGCCAAAGCCTAGTCTTTACTTTAATCAAATCCGAAATTTGACGATCCATCCAAGGTAGACCTTTGTCCTTAGGAAGGTATTCAACTTTACAAGCCTGAAGACATTTACACAAAATTGAATCAAACAGATCCCAGGTAACATTGATCAGCTTAGCAGACCAATCTTCAGAAAGTAACATACTTTTGAGTTCATTCAAATTTAGACGATCAAAAAAATATCTTTCGACAAGTCTACGTTTAGTGATTGGCGTTTTGATAAGCAGTTCAAATTTAACAATTTCATGGTCACTGGTAGAGAAATAGCCTAGAGAGGTACAATTGTTGACAAGGCTCGGATCTTTGACTAAAACAAGATCTAAAGTGTTCCTCCCTCTTGTTGGGAAGTCAACTATTTGAGTCAGACCTAGATTAACAATGTCATTTAGTAGTCGGCGATCACAATTTCTAGTTGCATACATCGATACCCAGTTTGCAGAAGGTAAGTTAAAGTCACCAATGAAAATACAATTTTTCAGTTTCACATGTTTAGTAAAAATTTCCTCGTACCATAAGTCCAGATTCTCCGATGTATCAGGGTGACGATAGATAACAAGGAAATGGTAAGTAAGGCAATTAATTTTCAACTCAAAACCACAATTAAATTCTGAGTAGAAATTACTTTGGTTAACTGAAGTCGAAATGGAATCTTGGGCCAGAACAACAATACCTCCCCCTAAAATGTTATCTTCTCGATCACGGTGAATAATGACTGAGTATCCCTGAGGGGCTATTACCTCGTTTGAAACACTACAATTGAGCCAAGATTCTGTAATGCACATAATATCAGGTTTTTCTGTAACAGCAAAAACTGCAAGATCAACAATTTTGTTTTTAATAGACCTAGCGTTAAAGGCACAAATAACCAATGGACGAGGGTGAATCGGGTACGAGTTTTGGCGTCAATCCGAAGATACCGGTTTGCTGACAATTTTCCCATTTCGAATGAAAATATTTTCCCCTTGCACTTTTCGAAGTTTCACTTCATCTCTTACTTCGTTAAATTTCTGGCGTTGCACAAACGTGGTTTCACGTCGGATAAAAACTTTTTTATACTCCAGGTGTTTACTTAACATTCGAGCATTAGTTAACACTTTACAAGTATCATAAAAATTTTCAAATTTTAGCCGTACCAGTGCATTTACTGCATTCACGTTTTTACCCAAGACCATTTTAGTATACGTGACAGAGTCACAACCAATTGCATTCATTACGTCACTCACAATTTCTAGTTTCTTATCCCCAGTGAGCCCAAATACTACCAAGTTGTTCCTAATTCGTTGGCGATGTTCAAGTTCCCCAAAAATAACATCGTAGTCAATTTCGGAGTTACTATGTTTAGGACTTTGAGCATTTAACTCCTCGATTTTCGTTTTGATGGAATCAATTTCCTCTTCATGTTCGTCCAGTCTAATGTTAATTGACGCAATTTATTCAGCCTGAGAGTCAAGTTTTTTGTTGATTTCTTCTAAAAGTTGGTTAGTTTTGGCTCCTTGGGTTTTGATTTGGTCTAAATCCAAATTAATGCATGTTTATATTAAATAAATGATTGATCTAAATAAGGAATAGTACGAAAAACTCACTAAAAAATGAGGAGGCCTAGGTCTAATTCACCCCTGTTGTTTTCTTGGTATAAGTTATGAGCGGAGGACGAAATAGAAGTCATTTCAGGGTGGTTTATCATCAAGGGAAAAAAAATGAAAAAAAAACGGTAATTATGTGGAATAACTGCTTTCATGCTACGGACTTAATTCAGCTAGGCTACCTATCGATTCTTTTCGTTGGAAAAAAATCGAGCATCATTTTCGTGAAACAAGGACCTTGATTTACCCTCATTTTGTAGATAATTTGCATATAGAAACAGGTAAAATCTGCAAATTAGGGTAAATCAAGATCTCTGTTCACGAAAATGATGGTTATTTTTACCCAAATTACGTGCCTCGCTTTGAACTTTGGAGCCTCCAGGGAAAGAAAGCATTCGGGAAAGAATGCTAAAATTTATGGGTCGGTAATGTATCCTATTAGGCAATAGAGACAAAATTTAGCTGGCAACCCACCCCCCACCTATTTTACACCCACAAACAACAAACAATACAACAAACAAATTAATATATCACTTTGACAGGTACTGTCTTGGTATGCTAATAAAAAAAATTGGTGCCTTTGAATTTTATACAGCAGTGTTCAGGCCAAACCCAAAAAAGTTTTGTTTGCATTACACAGTTTAAAAAAATCCAGTCGGAAAAAAATTGTTTACTCTTTTTTTTTGTTATCCTACTAAATCAGAAAGTCTTACGGTACTTCGTTAGAATTGTCTGAGAAAAATTGCATAGCATGAATGTGGTGCAGAATATAAATATACGGCCTAGCCTAGCAGTCAACAAAAATGTGGTCAGCAACCATTCTTTTAACGAATAATTTAATTACCGTATCAAAAATAATGCTAAAATACCAATTTTTCTGCACTTTTACTTTGATCAACACCAAAATAGTTCCAGTCTTCTTCAAACCAGCAAATTTTCGAAAACTGCTACGGGTTTTCTTGGCTAAGGATGTGAGACTCGCACACACCACCACCAGTCAAGATTCTACTCCAGTAGATTCTACTCCGGTCAGAGTAGAATCTTGACTGGTGGTGGTGTTGTGTGCGAGTCTCGCATCTTTAGCCTGAAGAAGAAAACCAGTAGCAGTTTCGAAAATTCTTTGGTTTGAAGAAAACTGGAAATATTTTGGCGTTGCGCACATCTCGGTAGGTTAATTAGGCTAGTGAAAATAAATTTTATAAAGTCTGCTAGCCAATCGGCCTACTTTATTTCAGCTAACGCCCCTCTATCAATCAATAGCTAGCCAGCTACACTGAGGCCTACGTGCAGAAATCCAGGGCACTCGTTAAGTGTACATTAAAATTAGAATGTTGCCGAATATGATATTTTTTGTAGCAGCTAATATTTTGCAGATGAATGTATTTTCAATCTTTTCTGGCAGATTTTAAAGTTTCCGTTGGGCCTACGCAATTTTTTTTTGCCAGCTTTCTGATGGCTCAGATCTCGAGCTTCTAGTTCAACACAACTTCACTCTGTATTGCAAGTTACTATTTCGGCGAGTGGAGCTAAAATTTAAGTAGTCAATTGCCGGTAGAGCGTTTATTCACCCAATGGCAAGTGGCGACCAATCTTGGAAAGGGTTGTTTTTACATACTCACCCACTGTCACTTTGCTGTGGCCACGGCAGAGCCAAGCCAACGATTTCCTTAGGCTATAGCCTAGTTACGCACGATGTGCCTAAAATGGTGGAAGGATAGCACAACCATTTGCTAGGTAAATAAGGGTCCGAGAATCTTATTCTGAGACACTACTAATTAATCGTAACGCAACAGGGTCACGCAAAACCAGAACAGTATGTAATAGACAATTAAGTATTGTTTATGCACACGCGAAGCAACAACGCGACACGAAAGAAAATACAACCAACGCGCGCGTGAATGTTGCTTGTAATAAACGCTTCTAACGCTAGTAACGCGCAAATCCGTTAGATGCTGCTACATGCAAACAGCTAAAAGTACCTAGCTGTACGCAAAATCAGAAACCAGAAATTTATTACTATTGGTGGTTCTTTTACCTACACCCAAAATCCATAAGTAGGCTAACGTGATAAAAACCGAACTATGAACAAAATCCGTTAAAAAACATTACAAGTTTTCTAAGTTTCGATTAGTTTATAGTTATGTGTATTTGTGTTGTGCTAAGCTAATCAGTGGCACGCATCGATGCACATTTACTTAATGCTGAATGAATTGCTTCTATTTCCCAGACAGTACAAGCATTTCTCCCACCATTTCTATGCATTCTGTCGCATTGCAATACTTTTATCTTTCCTGGCTTTGTTTTAAACTTTTAGTTTCTCTCCGATTCGAGCACCGATAGCTTCGTTAACGAGTTTGTAAGATTTGACCGATACCCTCCTGACCGCTGATTGGCTCTTTCGTCATGACGTCACGCTCGTACGCGTTGCCTGCTCCAAGCGCAGTGAAAGCGATAGATTTGAGTCTTTCGCGTTCGCTTGGCTTTTCTGCGCGCGCGAACAGGCTCGCAAGGGTTTGCTTGGTTGCTTCGCGCGTGCATAAACAACCCTTGGATCTGTCGCCCTGCTCTTTAAGAGGAGGCTACTCCATTTCCCGCATGGAAATAAACCAGGTGATGGATCGAGCCGTGGCTGAATTTGGTCTCCGCAACACTCTGCCATGCTGCCACCCTCCATCACTCCATCTCTCAAGGCCAAGCGGACTGATGATTGGGTTGCCATCATTTCCTCTTCGAGCCACAAATACAACTCATCTACCCATCGCCACTCGAAGAAATCCCGTTCTTCTTCTCACCAATCCCGGCGATTGCAGCCGACCCGATCCTCAACGTCCTGGATCCTGATGGTTTGAACCTCGACTCTGCGTCTCTTCTGAATCAACAGACAATGAATGAGAAGGTGAATGCCGTCCCACTGGTGGTGAACCTGCTAGGTGATGAACCAGCTCCAGCCATGAATGCGAGTGCTCCACCACTCCCTGTTCCAACAATTGCCACCCCCAACGCATTCATCCTCTGATCCAGCTGCGGACGACACTGCCAATATTCCCCTAGCGCGAACTCTTGAAGACGGCTGAGGACATCATTCCTGATTGTTAAGCAACAACTACTCCTAGGCCATTCCACCACCCTGCTAAGTGCTAACCTGTCTGCTTCGCACTGGGGGCACCATCTTGGGGCACGGTGACTCTCCTGAACTGAATAAAGAACTCTCTCCTCCAAGGCCTGGACGTGAAAATGCTTTTTTCTGCCCTTCAGGTGAAGGGGCCACCACAGCAGAAAACTTTGACATCTATCCGAGATCCGATTTCATAGCTGCCAAAGTGAAGATGGATTTCGGTACAGCTCTTCATCTCCCCAAGCGTGCCAAGATACCAAGTTTTGTGCTTCTTGTCACTGACAAATGCATCCGTCTGGGCCTGCGTGCTGCATCCCAAGCCAGCGTCTTAAATACAGCGGTCAACATATTATGCGAGAAGTCTGTGCATCTGAGATAAAGAACTCGCAACTCTTCCTGAAGATGTGCTTCTCCACGAGACGGACACCTTGTTCCATGGACTCATCCACAACCTGGGTCCAAACCTAGATATTTCCAAAAAATGCCGGCCTTCAAAGAATGCAGGCTCTTCAAGGAACTTTCCAAAGTCATCTTCGAGCAAATACTCAGCTAACAAGCGCACCACGGACACCTGGCCGAAAAATAAACCAGAGTTTTCCAACGCCGATATCCGCAAACCCGATTCAACCAGTTCTTTCGATCGAATCAATCTTCTCGAAATTTCTCAGCCAAAGGCCGAAGCTGCAATGACAAGGGAACACCCTCTGACAAGAAAATCGTCACTCCTTCCCTGCCAGGAAAAGCTACACCAGAAGAGATTAATGACGCCACCAACTCCTTTCAACACCCAGTGGGAGCCCGCCTACAACACTTCCTCCATTCCTGGGAAAAATTGACAAACAATCAACAAGTCTTAACCATCATCCGAGAAGGCGCTTATCAGCAGAAATCAACAAATTCCTCCAAAAGAAGGCAATTCAACCATACCACCCCTCTTTCGGACCAGGCTTTTACAGCCACATCTTTCTTCGACAGAAGAAAACAAGACGAGAATGAACGATCTTCAATTTGAAGCCTCTAAATAACTACATGGAAAACCACCATTTCCAGATGGAAACTTTGGAGTCGATTCGTTTTTCTCTAAGACCCAACGACTGGACTTGTATCAATCAACCTAGAAGATGCCTTGTTTTTTTCATGTTCCTCTTCACGCCTTCATCCAACATCCCTTCCGCTTCAAGACCATGGCAAGGTCTTACAGTTCCGCTGCCTCCCTTTTGAGTTGAATGCAGAATATTCACGCTCATTCTGAAACCTATCCTGGCACATCTCCACCAGAACCAGAGGAAGCAAGCACATACCTTGATGATTGGTTACTCAACAACCAAGACCCAACCAGGCTGCTACACCATATAGACTACCATCAAGCTCCTCAACCAACGGGGTTTCGGTGAAAACCTCAAGAAAACCTCAAAACTTCAACCAGCACAGGACTTCATCTTCCTGGGAGTAAATTTCGACTGACGACGGCAATGTTCGGGCGCTATCCAGACAGGATGGAAGACATCAGTCATCATGGACGCACTTCCGCCAACAAATAAACCATTCCCTAACGGAGCTAAGTTCACTGGTTGGCAAGATGGATTCCATGGCAAACTTGACCCCTTACGGCAGATGGATGGCAAGACCATTTCATCACTACCGAATCTACACGTGGGGAACTGAACCCGTGCACCCGCACCACAGCTGTCCCACGGGCCCGGATTTTCCAATCAAAACACTTCTTTGGTGGACCGACGTCCACACCCTTTCTCAGTCGGTCCCCCTGCATGAACCTCAACCGGAACTACTACTGCTAACCGACGCCTCCCTGTAACTATGGGGAGCCCACATCGGCCACCTAGAGGCTTCTGGAACTTGGACAGAACAGAACAAAGACCACATCAATGTTCTGGAACTCAAGGCAATTCTCAACGCCCTTCGACGTTTCCAACACGTCGTTCGGGAAAAGTGGTGCAAGTCCAAACAGACAACACAACAGCAGTAGCTTACATCAAGAAAGAAGGCTGAACGAGGTCACGCAAACTGCACAAGATAACATCCTCAATTTTTCTCCTTTGCATCAAACTCAGCACCACAGTCCTTCCCCTACACATCCCTGGCAGTAGAAATGTGATTGCAGACGCTATATCCCATAAGAAACCACCTAGAGGGGAATGGATGCTAAATAAGTTCATCTGCAAATTACTCTTCAACATCTGGGGTACACCACTGATAGACCTGTTCGCCACAAGGCACAATGCCAGACTTCCCCTCTTCGTAAGCCTAGTCCCAGACAAGAGGGCAACAGCAGTAGACACCTTGACCTTCCCATCAATCCTCTCCAATGTCGGTCGCCACTCGCCATTTGGCGAATGGTAATCAGCAGTTGGCGACCTGAAATTTAGCCTTACTCCCCAAAATGGCGACTAGTAATAGAGAATGACACTCAAAGAGCGATATCTCGGGAACCGTATAAGTTAGAGACGAATGGTTTGCAGCGTTATGCTAACTTTTATAAGGGCTACGTAACTGCTTTATCTTCATTAATACTGGGATTAAAGAAAATTTTACAATTTCGCAAATCCATGAATTAGATAAACCATGCATCGTGCAAGATGTCATCAGTATGTGGCGTAGAAATTGTGAAATGGCGAGTGATTTGTAAGGTCTACTGGCCAAGTGGCGACTACTATGGATTCACATTCGAGAGGGTTGGGACCTTCCAGACTGGGATCTATCCATCGTCCTAAACCTACTTCTAAAGGAACCCTACGAACCGCCCCAAGAGCCCCATCAAGAGCCCCATGGCCATCCTAACAAGAAAGACCGTATTTCACACGACGTTAGCCTCAAGCCTCCGGTGCAGCGAGATCCAAGCACTCTTGGCTGATCCAGCATACTGCGTTTTTGCTCCAGATAACACTTGATTTTTACCAAAGAACGTCACACAACGCCAAGAGCTTACTTCCGTGCCAAGACACAAAAACCTTGTGAACCGACCAAACCCATCGTCATTCGGCTATAACAAACATCGTTGGATAAGCACCCGAACCTCAGTCCCGTCCAAGCGCTTCTATACTTCATCTCCAGGGCGACCTATGACGGTATACAGAAAGGAAGAACTCAACTTTTCTTACCCTACGAAAGAACCTTCGGTGAAACCTCTGTGTTTTCTGAATGCTTAAGGGGGCTGGAGCACACATCTGGCAGCTACAGCTTGTTTAGTCATCTCTCTGAAGTAATGGCTTGTGAAGACAGCTGTTTCGCCATGAAGCTGCAGTCAGGATCTCCTGAACTGGAACGGAGTCGTGGAATGCCCAGGAGGTGGAGAGTATCCTTAACTTGTGCGCTGTGCCTCTGATGCCCTCGTCGTTGCAGT
>JAHWFP010098727.1:0-23796 GCA_023313725.1 Lithobius niger | reverse complement strand
AAGTAGAAATGAAGATTCTACCAGAGAACTTGTTCTCGCAGGAGAATCTAAGTTCTACAAGTAGAATCTGACGAAACTGTGTAACAAAGCAGTGCCCGCTCGCCTCCCTGCACGAAATCGGAAGGAGCTTTTGCTGCAAGAAAGGAGTGGTAGTAGGCAGACAGGGACGGGGTGAGTGTGGTAGAGCCTGAAGTGACACAGTTTTTGCATATTTAACTGAGTTAATGAGGCTTGTGACGTAGTGTAAACAAGCCAATTGGTAGATGGAGATCCCAATTTGTAACACAGTTTCGTCAGATTCTATTCGTAGAACTTAGATTCTTCCTGAAGAACAAGTTCTCTGGTAGAATCTTCATTTTTTGCTGAAAAAAGTTTCTCTCCCCGAAAATGGATGCAGTGGCAAACCTCATCCTTTACGGCCGATGGATGGTCAGGCCCCTTCACCACCACCGAATAGACAGCTACTCAATCAACCAAGATCAACCTGACAGACAAAGACCATTCGACAAAGATTTCCCCTTCGAAACTCTCCTATGGTGGTCGGACATCACAAACCTCACGAAGATGCTACCCCTCCACGAACTCTCACCCGAACAACTCATCTTCACAGATGCATCAAAGGACGGCTGGGGAGCACATCTAAACAACCTCGAAATCTCGGGCCTTTGGCTAACACCCTGCAAGGACCACATCAACGTCCTCGAACTCTGGGCAATCTTCCTCGCCCTCCGACACAATTTAACCCTCATCCAAAATCAAGTGATCCAGCTCCAAGCAGACAACACGACAACCCTGGCCTACATTCGGAAAGAAGGTGGTACGAAATCTCGATTCCTGCTGACGATAACCTCTGAAATCTTCAATCTGTGCATCCCGAACAACATCACACTCCTGCCCCTTCACATCCGAGGCAACAGGAATGTGATTGCAGACTCTTTGTCAAGCCGAAAACCTCCCTCGGGTGAATGGAGCCCCAAGTAATCCATCTGCGAATATCTCTTCAACATCTTGGGCGCGCCGATGCTAGACCTATTCGCAACAAAGCACAATGCCAAACTTCCCCATTAGATCAGCCCGATACCAGACGAGAACGCAATTGCAGTGGACGCCCTGACGTTCCCATGGCATAACCTATACGCTTACCTCTTCCCCCCTTTCAAACTGATGCCGCCATCAGAAAATAGAAGAAAGCCAGAACCTCTTCCTCTTAATAGCCCCACTCTGGCCATCAGCAGCGTGGTTCCCGCTCTTACTAGACCTACCAGTAGACACTCCAAAAAGTCTGCCTCTTCTACCAGATCTTCTTTCTCAACAGAAAGGGTCAAAACTACACCCGAATCTTGCAAACCTCAACTTACACGGGTGGCTGCTATCGTCAAACTCCACAAGAAGGCTGGAATTCATCTGGAAGAGGCCGAACGCATCGCCTCAAAAGCAACCCGTGACTCAACAAACCGCATGTATGACAGCCACTGGTCGAAATGGATTCATTGGTGTATCACAATGGAAAAAATCCAATCGACCCCCCCCACACCTCTCCTCCTAAAATTCTTCAGCGATCTCTAACATTGACAAACTGAAAGGGTCAACAATCCTCGTCTACCGCTCCACACTGAACACTGTTTTCAAGGCAGCTGTCAAAACCAAACTACTCGACGACTACCGCATCTCTGCATTACTTCGATTATTCGAGAACGAACGCCCAACAAAGATACAAACCGTAAACGACTGGGATCTCTCTCTTGTCCTACAATCTCTAATGGAAGAACCTTACGAACCCATGCAAGTCAGCTCTCTCCACCTCTTGACCTGGAAAACTGCCTTCTCTCGTAACTTTAGCAGCCAGCCTACGCTGTTCCGAAATCCAAGCCCTCTCAGGCGATTCAGCTTACTGCCTTTTCGGTCCAAACTTCTCCTCTGTTACACTACATCCAAGAGCATCCTTCATAACAAAAACCATCAGAACCATCAAAGCCAATCACGTTCCCAGCCCTCTCAATGATCACAGGCAACGATCCTGACCGCCTCCTCTGCCCAGTTAGAGCACTACGCTTCTACCTAGTCTGTACCCAGCATGAAGATATCCGCAGAGGCAGAAACCAACTCTTTCTCCCAGTCGACTCCCCAAATGGAGAAACTACAGCCGCAATGATATCCCGTTGGATCAAAAGACAATTGAAGCAGTATACAACAAACAAGACACGAGCAAGAGCATGAGAGTAACGGCACATGAAGTAAGAGCAATCTCCACATCATGGGCCCACCACAACGCCACTCCAATCGAAGAGATCCTGGCAGCAGCATCTTGGCGTCACCAATCAACTTTCACCTCCCACTACCTAAGATACATGGTGAAAGAAGAAGGATTACACCGGCTGGGACCTATCGTCGCAGCCAGAACCGTGGTCAAGCCCCCTTAAGCGCTTTAGAATGAAGCCATCCATGAGGGAAGCAAGACCCTTCAATACAACGGTCCTCTTCAGGGCAACCAATCTCTCCGAAAGAGATCCAAATTCCTGTTTCTCCAGTTCTAAATAAAGTACGAAAATTTACATGTAAATTTTTTTGGGGGTAGAAGATGCATGCTTGCATCCCAGGTGCCCGCCACCTGTCTTTAACGAGGTCTCCTGTTTATGCTAAATTAACAGGTTAATGTTTTGGCAAATAAGAAAGAATATTTTGCCGGCCCCCCCGCTAGGCAGGCTAAAAATGGTTTCTTTTTGCCTAAAACATACTTAACACTATCCCGCCCTACCTCCCCTCTCGAGTCACTGCCTGACACATTGAGAGGAAATTAAATGCTGAAAGCATCTACGCTCTCGCTTTTATAAGGGAGGGCTGCACAGGCGAAGAAACCTCTAGGGGAACATCACATCGGGACAATGTAATGCTAAATTAACAGGTTAAGTAAGTTTAAGCAACAAGAAACCATTTTTAGCCGGCCTAGCTAGGGGCCGGCAAAATGTTCTTTTTCTACAGAAAATTACCTAATAGCTATATGATGGGAATAAAGATAGTACTGCTTGCTATGTTTACTGGCCCCTTCTCCCTTCCTGTAGTAATAATAGACTCTTCCTTTTGCTCTTAGCACCTGCACAAAGGTCTGGCAATCTTTCCCCTACGCCTCCTCCCTTCTTCGCAGCAATGAAAAAATGTAAAAAGGGCTAGATGTCCAGAAGGGCTAGAATTGGCAAAGTTGATTTAACGCCCACCCTGATTTTCACAAAATTAACTGGCCAAGCCCATGAGCGTTTAATCCACGATTTACGGTGGACCACTGCAAATTCGCCTTTAAATTACATCGGCTACTATTTGGTGTTGTGAGTAATATCCTGAAACCAACGTAAAACGACCATGAATGTACGACTACTATTAGGCTTCATTAGTAGCCAGAGATTAACACAGCAGAGTTATTTACCTTATTCGCAGTGGAAGAGCGTGTTCATCGATGTTGCGATAAGTAGAAATGTTCTGGAAGGCACCATTTGAAATAGGCTAAGGCCATTATCGTACTGGCCGACCAGTATTTCTTACAGTCGTCGTTACTGGAGCATGTTGTTCTTCGAAGACTAAAGGAAATTACCTAACTAGGCCTAATCTAAATTAGCAGAGCAGTTTCGTTACTAGGGATCGGATGAATAGGGGGAAAACATATTCGGAATTCGAATAATCGTTCACAATTTTTTCCCAAGTTTACACCCGTTCTTCTCCCTTCCCCCCCCCCCCCCCCCCACTAAAAAAATCTGTTTCATTAAATATCTAAGTTTTATTTAGTCTATTGGTAATACGTAATATAACTGCAAGATTAATGTAATCTACTAGGCAAGGCAACTTGGAAGGCATACATAACACAACACAACCCCCCCTTCCCAATAAATGATGAAATGCAACTGCAGTACGGCATGACCGTATTTCACCAAGGTGTCTGTACCTTTCACGCATGATATAGAAGTGGATGTCATCTATCAATTGGCTGACATGGATAGGGTTCAGACAAAATCTGGAAAACCTGGAGAACCTGGAAATCTGGGAAAATAAAAATTAGGGATGTTCCGATGTTGCTTTTTTGCCGATGTCCCGATGCCGATTACTGTTAAAACGGAAAGCCGATATACGACTAATGATTATTTTCCAAAAAATGAAACTGTGATACAGTTTCTGCTGCTGATGTACTGCAAGAAAAAAAAAATTTCTCATAAAATATTAAAAATTTGTAGTGCAAAGGTTTTTTCCCTGCAGCCATTTCCCCAGACCTTACCCCACAAAAAAAGTACATGCAGCCAAACATTTTCTGCACAATTGTAAAAATGTAAAAATATAAATATATGAAAATGTTGATATTAATTAATCAATAGACGAGCACCTTATGATATATTAGTTCTAAAATAGCAGCAACCAGCAGTTTTTCTTGCAAGCCTTGTTTGTTGAAAAATGTAAGTTTTATAATGGTTTTTTATGTATAACTTCAGAACTGGTGGAGCTAATGACTTCTGGTTTGCACCATTGGAAAGCTGGCGAAAAAAAGGGTTAAAATGGTGTATTTGAACGTCAAAATCGGCCAATATTTAGCGAAGTTATCGTTTTTTTTGTATATATCGAAAAAAAGTGCGGCTTGTATGTGATCCAATATGGTATATCGGCACATCGGAGGTGTACATCGGCAGTACCGATACATTGGAATTGCCTCTGATAACTGGCAATACCGATATGAATCCGATAATTGGCCCATCCCTAATGAAAATAGAGCCAAAGTCTCAGGGAAATTTCAGGGAAAATAAGAAATTTTTTGAAAATTATGGAAAAGACGGAAATTTGAAAAAATCTCTTTGTGTTTGTTCTCTAAGTTCAGTTAAATTAGCAGATCAGAAAAAAAATCCTAGGCTTGTAGCAAATATATAAAATTGTTCTTTAATATGTCAAGTATTTTTATTTTCAGATAAACCAAATCTTAGGCTACTACCAACATTTGTGATGAAATTACGTTTAGTCCCGTGTGGACTAGTGTCTAAAAGCTATATTCTGGGATATTGGATTATTTTCGTACAAATATTAATCAAACCATTAGCTACTGCCTGTTTCCCTAACTAAACATTTGGAAATTGCCATTGGATGCACCTGGAAATATCAGGTTCATTCAAAATAAAAGAATTGTCTGAACCCTGATGGATCATTCCTAACAGATTGGTTGGGAGGGAAGGGGTAAGGGTAGAAAGCATAGTGCAGACTGACTGGGTCTCAAGAAGGCTCAAAAAATAAAAATAAAAACATAAAATTACACAGATCTTTTTTTTGCAAATATTCGAATGGAATATATCATATGCGAATTTGCTCTTAACGAACGAATATTCGTCCGACCCCTATTTCTTACGTCCATCTTCAACATTGCTAATCCGATCAGACTAAGCATGTGCCTCACCACTGTCACGTGCTATCACTTGTTGATTTTGTCCAAGACGGGACACAAACTATTCTCGTCCTTTATTAACATAATTCCCACTCATGTACAGGCTTGAAATTCACAAGTGAGGTGTCGTCTGAGACAGACTTTGCTTGCTTTCTTGTCGTCCTCCATCCTTGATATCTGCATATCTACAACTTCATTTGGTTTGCCTCTTCACAAAACCTCTCATCCTGTGTAGACATTTCTACCTTCTTTCGGATGAGTCCAGAAGCAGAACTTTCTGCAACTGTCAGCGACGCCAACTAACAGAAAGAAAAATTGTCTGCGGCTAATCGTTTTTTTTCTTCATATAGTTACCCACATGTGTATTGGTTTTTGTTGAATAACTTTTCAGTGGCACACTTATCCTATTGATCTGGCTACTCCACCTATGGAAAGGTCTCATCAAGACGATTAAAATGGTGTATTAGAATGTCAAAACCAGCAGAAATTTGGGAAAAAATTGTTCGCAACGGCCTTCAACTGTCATTGACGTATCATTGCTTGCACATTGCGCAAATTCTGCTATGGGGCGGATGAGGCCTGTATCCTTCGTCTTATAATGGCCGATGAATTGTACTAGAACAACTCTGTCTGTGATCTAGCCAGTCTTCAGAATATCGTAGTTCTTTGTGATGTCTGCCGACCTTTACAACTTTTCCATCGAGGCTTAGTCCATTTGGCCATCTCAAATATTGCTTCTTTTTGTACTTCTGCAACTGGTGGTGCATGTCTATTTTGCATGGTTAAAGTGACACTTTCGACATCTTCAGTCCCTACCTGGCCGACAATTTCTGTCACTAAAATCTCTTTGAAATTCCTTTATGGTCCCAACTAAACAAATTTACATAACCTTTCAAAATGAACACACTCGCGTATCTGCTAATTTTCTACTACTGAGCTGTTGTTTTTTTTCAG
Source organism: Lithobius niger (assembly GCA_023313725.1). Lineage (NCBI taxonomy): Eukaryota > Metazoa > Arthropoda > Chilopoda > Lithobiomorpha > Lithobiidae > Lithobius > Lithobius niger. The sequence continues at coordinate 17,438 of JAHWFP010098727.1, read as the reverse complement.
GCACAACAAGGGGTTCTTTTAAACTAGTTACATCTTTCTACATCATTTACCTTCAAGTTCATATTTGTGCGCGAGCGTGACCTCTGGTATTTGCTAGGCCGTCTTCAAGCCCTCGTTCACACGCTCCGCAGCATCGAGTGTAGGTATCTGCTCGCAAGATGTAAAACATTAGGGTTGGCTGCAGATGTGCAGAATATGCCAGAACGCTAGAACGAGGTGAGCGGGAAATTTCTGAGCACTGTTGAAATTCACTAAAAAACGGCTTGCCTACATGGTGAAAGGTGGCGGAAACTTGAAAAATCTCTAGGACAATTTTGTGGGAAATTTTGTCCAGTAAGAATTTATGCAACCCTGGTTGGCTGGGCCCTGCGTTTTCATAAGGGGAACGTTTGTCAAATGATGTTGGATTGCAATTGATTCCAAACAACAAAGATGACATGTCTCTTGCATTATTCGATCGCACCAGCAACTTAGTGTTTTTTCAATCAATTTTGTTCTCCGTGCTCATGCAATGGGCAGCAGCATGTGAGATGGCTGTAATTGAGGGTTTCTTGGATTTTTGCTCTTTTAATTCTGGGGCATATTTCAGGAGTTTTCAGTTAAAGTGCTTGTGGGAGCTGTGGAAGGGGATAAGGCGAAATATGTGTCCGTCCACACGTTGTCGGATGCTACATAGGCATCTGTGCATCTGAGCACTGTTTTTGGAACTGCTCATGCTCCGTAATTCGTTATGTTGCATTCATCTGTAGAGCCTCCTTCAAATTCAATAACTGGATGATTGAATCGTCATGGTGTTGCATCGGTGTATCAACATAGAAACATAAGGCAGCCATAGCTGCCGAAAACACAAGGTCAGTGTGGGAGTCGGCATTTCTTTCTCGTATTGTTGCAATGGTATCTTGATATGTGATGGTTTGGGAGTTAAGTTATATTCTGTGTGTACCTCGTTAAGTAGGGACCTCTGCTTTAGAATAGTGAAGGCCTTAGAACGAGACACAGTGAATTCACCCGCTACGAAGAAAAAATATTTGTTCCTTGCATCGTGAGGGTATAATTCTTTCCTCAACTCTTTCCCAAAGAAGGCGTTTCCCCTTTTCTCAAAAAACTCCTACATTGAGCGTATTCCTGAACAGCCTTCTCAACCGGGATAGGACACTGGGGGGCTGTGTCTTGTCTTCCCAACTAGTTCTGTGTTTCCATGGGTAGTTCATCTGTGTTCCCCGTTGATAGGGCGTCCCTTTCCATGGAAAGCTAGTGGGCAAATAACAATTGACCATGCCTACTAGTTTTTCCACTTTTCTGCCTTCGAGAAATGGGTATGTCAGCTCCTTCCATGAGTGAATCTTCATTCCCATCATCTGATACCTTCTTGTCTTACCATTCTGAAAACTGTCTACTGATGGTGAACCTGCAAACTGTCCGGTTATTCCCTTTATTGGTGAAACAGTTTGGCGACTGGTGACGCTACGTCTGTCTTTAGCCAGCAGGGGACTGGTGTCTGTTTCTATAGAGTACTGGTAACTGGCGTCTTATTACTGCTGGTATCTAGTCTTGACACCTGTTTCTGTCATCTACTGGTGACTGGATTATGTTACTGCTGGCGACTGGCTCCTCTTTCTGGGCCCTTCTGGTGACTAACGCCTCCGGTTAACTTCTGGAGATTGGGATCCCTCAACAGTACTGCATAATTCCTTTCTGTTGATGGGTGGCTGGGGGTAAATTCTGATGATCATTGTTTGCCTAAGTACTGAATCGTAATCCACTACGACGAAGCGAATTTCGCGATAACCTTGTGATGGATTACGAGCTGCCGTCTTCCTAAAGGTGTCTGGCATTTGCGCTTTGACATCTGCATTTACTTGAGGGGCAACAGGATAAGGTATTGACTCCATTTCCTTTTGCGGTATGAATCCATTCGCCTGGTAATTCTTTCAGGAGCTGAGGTACTTGCAGCGAAATCAGAAATTTGACTTCTGTAATAATGCAAGAATTCGGCTTCAACTGACTTTGTAGCACAAGATTGGATACTGACCAGGTCACCAGGTGATGGGAGAGCACCCTTTGAAGAGGGATTTCCTTTTGCACGTTTGCCATCACTTAGAGATTATAAGTAGGCTATGCCGAAAAGTGAGATGGGACTGTAATAAAAGTGCCTGCGATAAAGGATAAATCTTTTCAGTCCCGAAACGAAGAACTAAGTATTACGTAACTCAACAGTGCCTGGGCCCACTAGCCCTGACACTGGCGTCGCATCTTAGCACACTTGGGAGTCGGGCGTCTGACTGCATGGCCTCATCCATTGATCAATAGCACTGTACAAAAAAATTTGCAGGTTAGATTCAAGATGTTTCATCATTGCTGACATTGATGATAATTCTCGATTAGAAGGATTTCGCTCTTTTATCAACAATCATTGAGCTCATAATGTAGACTGTAAATTTTTATCGCTCTACATAACACTTAACTGGAGGGATAAAACCTTCCGGGTTCAAGTCAAACTCACTAACCAGGTGGTTCACAATCTGAGATCGAATCTAGAATTCAATCATTTCTGAACTTGCTGTGACGGTTCCTTTGGTCCTGTTGCTGCGACACCTTCTTACATATTTTTTCCTTCGTATGCGAATTGCACACTTCACGAAGATTTACAAAAAAAAATTCACGCGTGCGGCACTCCCAAAAATGTAAATGATGGTTGCCCGGTGTAAGACAGTGGGAACATCTGCCATAGATCACTTTGGCCATGATTATCGACCGTTTACGAAAACACAATACGAGAGCGATGCAAGTGGTGGCTTTGTCACCAACGTGCAGGTGACGTCACCTGGTGGAGGAGACAAGTAGCATAAAAGTCATTTCGGTTATTGGATAGAGCAGACTTTGACGAAATAGAAAAATAAAGATAAGCATTTGTGGATGGCAGTAAAAACAACTCGTTCAAAACGAATGCTACACACCCGATAACATAGAGTTTTCTTCTTGAAAACTATTGCAGATGTAAACCATGGGATGAGGTAAAAGTTAAACATGACGAGACTGTCATTTATTTTCAAAAATCAACCCCAAGCTAACTTTGAAATACCAGAGTAAGTAAGAAAAACAACAAGCCAAAGCACAAGTTAACGTGTTTTTCGGGTTGAAAAGATCATTTTGCTAGAATGTAGGACTAGGCAATCACGAGTAGTTCTTCATCTGAAGATGAGTAATCGTTCACGAAGGGACATGCCAAGTCATTGTGGTTCAGGATTGCAACAGTGGCATCACAGACACAGCAAAGTCAGAGATATCCAATGAAGCACAAAGGAATAAAATGAAGTCTAGGTCTACTGGTTCACAAGTCTTGGAAACTGCAGATAATCACCATTGATAATCATCACCTGAGTTAATAGTGGGGATGGTTACTCATCGAGCATACCAGCGTCTTACTGTTTTCCCAATTAATTGTGTGCTCCCTGGACAGTGCTCATGCCGCAATCCATTACACAAGCACAGAGAAAAAAAATGATTGTGAAAACACTTAGACGCTAGTGTGTACGAATAATGCAGGAGTTCTTTAAATATCGGTAACCGGCGGTGACAGTGGTGAGGCATTGACATCTTACTACGGATAAAACACGCTAGCACCACCTAACTGTAGTGATTTTAAAAACTACACCTGAATTTTCGAAGAAACTGCCTTCCGAAGAAGAAGAACGGCAGTTTCTTCGAAAATTCGAGTGTAGTTTAAAAAAAAATACAGTTAGGTGGTGCTAGTGTGTTTTATCCGTAGTATGTATAATGCAGGAGACATGTCATCTTTGGTGTCTGGAATCGATTGCAATCCAACATCATTTGACACGCGACATTCCCCTTACGAATATATCAAGCATACTGTTTTACACCGTGTGAGCCAAGACCTAGACTCGATGCTGCAGATAGTGGAAGATTGGTGAACAAGGGCTTGAATACGGCCTAGCAAGTACCATAGCCCACTGTAGCGCACAAATTTGAACTTGAAGGCAGCGACGTAGAAAGATGTAACCAGTTTAAAAGAACCCCTTGTTGTGCCTGAATAAAACAACAGCTCAGTTGTCAAAAATTAGCAGATATGCGACTGTCCACATTTTGAAAGGTTGTGCGAGTTAAGAGTATGAGGGAATTTTAAAGAGGTTTTTGTGACAGAAATTGTTGGCCAGCTAGGGACTGAAAATAATCAAAAGTGTCACTTTAACCATGCAAAATACACATGCATCAGGGTAAGAGGTAGACACCACCAGTTGCAGAAGTGCAAAAGAAGTGATATTTCAGATGGTCATTTGAGACTAAGCCTCGATGCGAGACGTTGTCAAGGTCGGCAGACTAGATCACAAAGAACTACGACATTCTGAGGATTGACGGGTTCACAGACAGGAGTAATCAGTACCACTCATCGACCATTATGAGACGAAGATAGAGGCCTCATCCGAAAGGAAAGTAGTAATGTCGACAAAGGATGAGAGATTTTGTAAAGAGGCAAACCAAATAATGATGTAGACATCAGATATCGGGGATGGCGGTCAACAAGAAGGAAAGCAAAGCCTGTCTCAGACAAGAGATATGGCTAACCATAACAAGATGGTTAACCCCACTTGTGAATTCCAAGCCAGTACAGGAATGGGAATTTTGTTAAGGAGGGACATGAATAGTTTGTGTCCCGGCTTGGACAAAAGCAACAAGTGGTAACACATGACAATGGTCAGCACGTGCTTAGTCTGATCGAATTAGCGATGTTGATGAAGATGGGTGTAAGGAAACTGCTCCGCTAATTTAGATTAGGTATGGAATTTTTTTTAGTCTTTGAAGGACAACATCCTCCAGTAACGATGACCATAAGAAATGCTTGTCTGCCAGTATTTTAATGGCCTTAGTTCAGTGGTGCCTTCCAGGATATTTCTACTTACTGTAACATCGCTGAACACGGCTACTCCACTGCGACTAAGGTAAATAACTCTGCTGTGTATCTTTAGTGGCTACTAGCGAAGCCTAATTAGTTCTTTTGTAGTCATGGTCGTTTTATGGTGGTTTCAGAATAATACAATAGTGTCACACAAAACCAAATAGTAGCCTATGTATTAGTCAATTACAGGCGAAATTGCAGTGTTCTATTTACTGCCACCTTCTTCAGGTCAAACATCAACAGAAAAAACGAACTCAAATTCGACGCTTTTCTCAGTGTAACTTTACTCCTTTACGGCGCTCTTTAGGGAAGTTCTAACTGTTGGTGGAGATGGCACCTCTACCAATAATTAGAACTGCCGTGATGGAGCCAGGTCCCACTGAGAAGAGTGCCCATTTCAAATTTATTTATTCCGTTGAAGTTTGTTGAAACTCTTGCTAGAAGAACACTGGGCTTGGCCTGACGAAGGTTTTTGGCCGCTAAAAATTCGCCTGTATTCGACTATTACATACTGTTTGCTTTTGTGTGACGCTTTTGTGTTAATATTAATTATTAGTAACTTAGATTCCCGGACACTTAATTACCTGTTCCACCTTTTTAGGCAGATCGTGCATCATTATATGGGAAATCACTGGCTCTGCCGTCAGCTTTGGTTTGTAGGTGGCGTCCCTTCCGTCACACGCAAGGGCCGAAATAGCCTGATGTGATCAAAAACCCTGGTCTTGCCCCACATAGCCGTGGGCATAGAAAAGCGACCATGAAGTAAAAATGGGTATTGGTAAGTCGGACGAAATCAACCCTCTCCAAGGTTGGTCGCCACTTGCTTGGGTAAATAAAGAGCACTCCTGGTAATTGAGAACTTAAATTCTAGCTCTGCTCGCCAATATAGTGACTTACAATACAGAGTGAAGTTTTGTAGAGCTTGAAGCTAGAGATCTGGGCCATCAGAAAGCTGACAGAAAAAATTGCAAAGGCCCTATAGAAACATTTAAAATCTGCCAAAAATTAGTGAAAATACATTCAGTTTGGATCAGCCTTGTTTATCACCAATCTGCCAGCGGAATTAGCTGCTATAAAAAATATTCATGCTATGTCAATTTTTGAGACAAGTTACACGAGAAAGTTAGGCTGGGCTACAAGTTTTTCTTTTCAGTTTAGGCTACTCTCACGCTTCTGCATAGGCCTAACTATTTTATGAGTAAAGAAATAATTGCTACTGTATTGCTACTTGTAGCATAATCAATAAATACGGCTGCACCGATCCAAACTTTACCGATCTGATACCGAACCAGTTTTAACAATTTTGCCGGTAGCAATATATCCCAAATTTTGTATCAATAGTGTAACTTTCTTCAAAAATCCAATAATTATTAAAATAAATAAATACAAAATAATAACCAACAGTGAAAAGGTAGCCTAGTCGATGATTTCCTGAGCAAACAACATGTCGTTATCTCGATCAGTTCCAAAGTTATCGATATTTCAGCGAAAGATAACGATCCAATTCGATACCAATACCACAAATATCAGCATTCGATTCGATTCAGTATCGCTATCGGTGCAGCCTTAAATCAATAAATCTGGTCCTATAAGTCCAATAAGTTTGTCGCAGTCTGAATAGACAATTGTCAATACAAGCCAACTCCACACACGCTATGACCAAATGACCAAATTACGCAATGTCCATCAATTTTACAATTAAATTAACAAGTGAATTTTCGACTGAATGACAATAAGTTCATTAATTTTTGTCTTCAGCTTCATCAGGCTCATGGCCCACTCTAGCTTAAACGAACACAGAGAAGGAGCCACTGTTAACACAATATGACAGTACTCGAGAAACAGAGAAATACAAAATGTAAGACTCAGAAACTGTTACTCAATACTCGTGAGCCTGATGAAAGCTGAAGACGAAAAGTAATGAACTTATTGTCATTCAGCCGAAAATTCACTTGTTCATTTATTTGTAAAATAGATGGATTTTGGTCATAGCGTAATTTTTACTTACAGGGTGGTGTAACAGTTTTAGCCACTGCTGCATTTGTGGCCACATAGTTTCTACGTCATAAATAAGGATATGTGACAGGATAAACCAATCATGAAGCTTTGTTAGAGGAATGTTAAAATGTTGCATAATTGACAACGATTCTGATTGATCTCTCTGATTCTTAATCTTGGTGGGTGGGGGGAAATGGCTGCCAGTTTTACGGCCATGCTTTGTGCTAGTCACTAATTCTAATTAGCTTACTGAACCATTTGAATTTAAGTCCATTCAGAGCGTACACTGCATTCTCTTTCAACCAAGGCTTATAAAAGGCTCAACATATATTGACATTTCGTGTGGTAATGACAATTTTTAATTAAAATAGTTCTAACATATTTTAGAAGTGGTGGCCACAATGGGTACAGTGAAAAACAAGTTTCTCACAGTTTTGGCCGTACAGTAGCCAAAACTTGAAATCCTGCAGCACTAGTTTTGGCCGCACCAAGCATTTTGGTGAGGATTAGTGTTATTTAGTTTAAGTGTGGCCTAACAGTTAAAAATTAGTTTATTTGTTTGCCAAACATATTAACCTGATAATTTAGCATTACATTGTCCTCAATTAATGTTCCCTGGAGGTTTTTAAGTTGCTTGTAGACGCCTGCTTATATTACCCTCTGCGCATGTGCCGCCCTTTATATAAGCGAGAACGTGGATCGTCTCGCCATTCATTTTCCTCCAGAGGTTCGTTCGCGTCACTTCGTCTCCTGCCTTTCAGCCTGGATTTTGGATTTTCCTGTCGCTCATCTCCGACGATGCATGCTGCCCTTTCGGTCACTGCTCCTACCTTGGATGCTGCTCTCTCTCCTCCTGCTATCCCACCCATCCGCAACGAGTGCTGCGCGCCCGGCACTGAATGGGACGTGCATGTCGCCAACGACGACAACGACTTTCCGCCACAAGACGGCCAACGCACCCCGTCTCGTCCGGTCCTTTTGGTCCTGGCAGAAGATGCAAGACACGCTAAAGCGCTTCTCCAGGATGCCAAGCAGAAGCTCCATGAAGCCTCATCTCATGCGGGCCTTTTGGTCAATAACTCCCCACTCGACTTATCATCGAAATCATCTCGCAGGGAACATAGCGTCACTTGCAGCGAAGCCCACAACCTCGTCGACTCTGTCTTCTGTCGCTATGCCGACAAGACGCCGATGCACCACCCCCCCCCCCATGCACCTTGTCCGTACGGCAGGATAACAGAAGATTGGCTCGCATCCACAAGAAACCATGAAAGCCGTAAACGCCTGTCACACACCTCCGACCCGCCTGCTAAGAAACGCAAGCATTCGTCCCTTTCGGTCGACCCTAACACAACGACTCCCGCCGCTTTACACCACGCCCAGACGTCTCAATTGCCTGCCACAAAACACATTCATTTTCCGGACGACAACAATGACGATCCGACCATCCCTCTAGCATCTCTTCTCAAGAAAGTGGAAGACACAGTCCCAGACTGTTTCCTGTATAAACCATCCGAGTCTGCAGATGCTCCAGTGATAAACAGAGGGCTTGAAACCGGCTTTGGATTTGTCCTCCGCGACAAGGACACAAAACCTAGTAGCCTTTTGGGTCAATCAACAACCCTCCTCACCTGCCAGCTTCGTAACGGTGGCTCTCTCTTGGGCAAAGGCGATCCCTTGCTACTTGACACAGAACCCCCTGCACCACGGCCTGGCCGCGAATCAAGCTTCTTTCGCCCACACGGTGATGGCACAACCAACCCCAATAATTTTGACACTTACCGTGAATATGAATTCCTGTGCAGCGAAGTCAAGCTGGATTTCGGGCCAGCCCTCACCATCGCTAAAAGAGTTGAAGTACCTTCTTTTGTCCTGTACGACAACGACAAGTGCTTACGCCTAAGTTTACGAGCCGCTTCGCAAGCCGGCGTTCTAAACACCGCAGTCAACGCTCTTTATGAGAAGCTTTCGGTCGATGCAAGCCCTGAAGAAGTCTGTAACCTGTCTTCCCTCATTTCCCAGATTTTCCAAAAAGCGAGTTTTGCAACCTACCACTCCCTAAACTGGGCCACACGAGCATTATTTAATAACACATTACTTTTAAGAGAAGGTGCTCCTAAATCTGCACACGATCTTAACGAATCGACCAGACATCGTATACGCAACCAACCTCTTCACGAGGCCGATACGCTCTTCCGGGGACTTATTCCGACACAAGCCAAGCCAAGCCAAGCCAAGCCAAGCCAAGCCGGCCTTTCGGTCATCTAAATCAAACAACTCCCGAGAAACCAACGGCTCCCTCTATCGCCTCACCCAACAACAACACTTCTAACAAGACGCAGTCCTTTCCGCCTGAACAACAGCCTCGCTCTCGCTCCAACCAGCGCTTCAACCAGCAGCGTGCCGCAACTCCTGCATCCGTTACTCATCACCCGGCAGCCGCAACTCCCATCTCAAGCAATGACTGTCACTGGCTCTCTCACTTCCCAGTCAGCGCGAGACTCCTTTATTTTTACCAAGCTTGGAAGTCCCTTTCGCACAACCCCGAAGTCCTTTCAATCATAAAGGAAGGTTTTCGGCCTACCTTCCTCCCGAAACCACAGCTGGCAGCAAGCCCTCCGTGGAACTTCACGCCTCCAGTCTCTCACTCCCTCTCGTCGGAAATCTCACTTCTCCCATCAAGCAATCAACGACATGAGTCTTCAAAGCCATAAACGCCTTTCACGCACCTCTGACTCCGTCGCTAAGCAAACGCAAGCATTCAAACCCTCTTTTGGGCAACACCGATGCACAGACTCCCGCCGCAGCACAACAAAGCCAGACTGCTCAAGTGCCCAGCACCACCACTGCCGTGTTTGGCTGCTTCACCACCGCCCGCCTACGACGAACACTAGGCGGCCGGCTTAGACCGGGTTGCCTATGGCACCAACAAAGAAGGTGATTCTCCGCTTCAAAACGGCCAAGCCACTCCACTTCATCCCGTCCTCTTGGCCTTGGTAGAGGATCAACGGCAAGCCATAGCACTCTTCTTTCGTTGATTCCTTTCGGCCATCACCATCACAACTGTACTCCTGGCTTCAACCGCTTGACGACTGCTGGGCGGCCGGCCTTGTCCGGCTGGCCTATGTCGCCAACGGCAAAACAGTTTCTTGCTTCATGAGACCCCGCACTCTATACCAGCCACAACGACCTGCAGGTTTATTCACAGCAACCATCACCACTCGGTGGGCTTTCCTTACAGCCATCTCGTCCTCTCGACCATCCTTGTCCTCACGACCATCCTTTTCCTCACGCCGTTGCCTCGTCGCACACCTTGCACTCAGGCTTTCGGACTAGCTCCTTTCACTCATCGGATATTGCCACGATGCCTTACACCCCGCCGCTCTTTCGCACATCTCCCTCTCGCGCATCGCTTCGCCCACGGGTGCTGCGTTCTTCCCTGCCGCTCCGCCATCCATCCACGTTGACCGCCGGGCGGCCGACGTAGTCCGGGTTGACCATGTTACCGTCTGCAAAAATATCTTTACACCGAGAGACCTCCAGCTCGTCCCGCCACCTTTCCCATCCTTAACAGCAAATCAAAGCAAGCGCATACCTCGGCGACTGCTACCAGCCCTCCGTGGCACTTCACGTATCAGACGACAATCAAGACAACAGTTGCTCTCCATTGCTGCTCGCCTCATTCGGAGCTTAAACCAATGTTTTTAGTAAACCAAGGCAATGCCATTTGTACCTTGCTGCTTATCTTCACCGTGGCTGAACCCTCGTCTCGAGCAAAAATCAAGCCAACAGTTGCTGCACACTACTGCTCGTTTCACTCGTGGCTAAAAACCCACGTTTTGAGTGAAGTTCCAAGACGGAAGACGTTTGAACCTCTTGCTGCTTGTCTCGACCATGGCTGACCACACGTCTGGAACGAATATCATGCCAACAGATACTCCTTATTGCTACTTGTCTCACTCGTGGGTAAAACCCACGTTTTCAGTGAAGATCCAAGACGGAAGTCGTTTGCACCTCTTGCTGCTTGTCAAGACCATGGCTGACCCCACGTCTGGAACGAATATCAAGCCAACAGTCGCTGCCTACTGCTGCTTGTCTCACTCGTCGTTATAACCCACGTTTTGAGTGAAGATCCAAGTCTGAAGCCATTCGCACCTCTTGCTACTAGGCTCGACCGTGGTTGAACCATCGTCTCAAACGAATATCAAGCCAACAGTTGCTGTCTCTTGCTGCTCGTGTCAATCGTGACTAAAACCCACGGTTTGAGTGAGTATCCAAGACGGAAGCCGTTTGCACCTCTTGCTGCCTGTCTCGACCATGGCTGCCCCCACATCTCGAACGAAAATCAAGACAAAAACTGCTGTCTACTGCTACTCGTCTCACTCGTGGCAAAAAACCTACATTTTGAGTGAAGATCCAAGACGGAAGCAATTTTCACCTCTTTTTACTTGTCTCGACCATTGCTGTCCCTAGGCCTCGAGAAAAAAATCAAGACAACAGCTGCTGTCTACACTCAAATTCGTCTCATTCGTGGTTGAATCCACATTTTGAGTGAAGAATCAAGTCAGGACCGCCTCCTTCCTATACTACTTATGTTGACCATGTCTGACCTCACGTCTCGAATAAAATCAAGACAACAGTTGCCGCCCACTCTGTTTCTCAGCTCATCCATAGCTAGAAACCACGCTTTTAAATAAAGAACCATGTCGGATGATGTCTTCACCTCTTACACCTGGTCTCGACCATGGCTTACCCAGAATGTCTACGATGTCCCATTTGAACACTCTGAGTATACCTCACAAGAACTCAACAGAAATCAACTGTTTCTACCCGTTGACCTCCAAACAGGAGAAACTTCAGCCCCTATGATTTCCTGCTAGATTAAGAAAACAATCGACATGCCACACGACAAAGCCAACCTAAGCAGGGAGAGAGCAACAACACACGAGCTTAGAGCAATCTCCACTTCATTGCCACATGACACGCCATCCCAATAGAAGAAATTCTACAAGCTGCCTCCTGGCGACACTCAACGGCATTCACCTCCCACTACCTGAGGAACATGTCAAGAGAAGAAAAAGGACTACACCGGCTGGGACCAATGTCGCAGCCAGAACTGTGGTCAAGCCCCCCTTAAGCACAATCAGAACGAAGCAGAAGCAGGCCATCCCAGATGGAAGCAAGCCACACCCATAGAGGAAGCAAGCCATCCATAGAAAGCAAGGTCACTCATAAAACAACGGTCCGTTTTCAGGGCCACCAAACCCTACGAAAGAGATCCAAGTTCCTGTTCATCACCCTGTTCTGAATAAAGTGCAAATTTTTTAAATAAAATTTTTGGGGGAAGTCTGCTTGCAACCCAGGGCGCCCCGTCAGATTGGTGCCCGCCACCACATTTGACGAGGTCTGCTGATAATGCTAAATTATCAGGTTAATATGTTTGGCAAACAAAGAAAGAACATTTTGCTGACCCCTAGCCAGGCCGGCTAAAAATGGTTTCTTTTTTGCGTGAAACATACTTAACCTAACCCCGCCCTACCTTCCCTCTCGAGCCACCGCCTAACAGATTGAGAGGAAAATGTATGCCGAGACGATCCACGTTCTCGCTTATATAGAGACGGCTGCGCATGCGCAGAGGGTAATGCAAGCAGGCGTCTACAAGCAACTTAAAAACCTCCAGGCAGACATTAATTGAAGACAATGTAATGCTAAATTATCAGGTTAAGTATGTTTTAGGCAAAAAGAAACCATTTTTAGCCGGCCTGGCTGGGGGCCGGCAAAATGTTCTTTTTAAATGATTTAAATCAATGATTTTTATTGATGATTTTAATCAATGGTTTAATTACAGATTAAATCATTTTGATTTAAATCATTGCCAACCCTGTTTGCAACAGAATAGTTTACTATTTCCGTGAATGTTTTGGCAGCTTTTCTTAACAATAAATCTTGTATGTTTGCAGGTGCCAGGCAAGCTACTTGAAGCTTGTGTGAAGCTTGTGTGGATGACCATTTTGTGGAATCAAGAATGCAGAATTTGTGTGACATGACTGAAGTCAATACAGAGGTTGACTTTTTGTGGACACTCCAACTGACAATGAACCTATATCTCGCTCACTGCAGATATCGAACTTAACGATACGTTTTCTATTTTTTTAAAACAGTTCATTTACACTCTAGTGCTTATATAATTTTTGTAAGCTCATAAAATAAACAAAAAGTCAATTTTGCTTGTATTACTTTTCTCTTTGCTCATTTTTTACCTTTCGTACTGTGCAAAGAGTTAAATTTTAATTGATCAAACTTTAAAACTGAAGCATTTTTCATCCAATCTGTAAAACTTAGATTTGATGTTCAATGAAAAAATAAGTAGTATACTGCAGCAGTTTCTAACCTTAAATTTAACATTCCTTCCTCTTGGTCAAAAACAATATTTTTCTTTTGATTACAGCTAAAGTATTGGATTATCCTATATTTAAACATGCACAAAACAGCTAAAGTTTTTGCAACACTAGCAAACTATTTTTTTTAAGATGCAGTAAATAGCCTACTAGAAATTTCATTTAAATTCACAGGCCTGCTGACATACATACATATTTTACCCTTTAATTTTCAATCAGTATTATTTCCGCTATTTCTTAGTATCCTATAAGTGACAGTAGGCCTATTCAGTTTTGATCACACAAAAAGTAAAGCTAGTGTTGTCTCAAAATTTGTCATGATAGGAATAGCAACCATAGCGTATGCCAGTACGCTACGTTTATAGTGTTTGTGCATTTTACGTTAGAAATCAAGCTGAATTTTGTAGCAAAAGTGTAGGCTGGTTTAAACTTGAGCAGCCTGTAGCCAGGATTTAACCTTGCCCACAGCTGGAATCCCTAAAAAAAAAGGTACTTACGGTTGTGCAATATTTTGGTATTTAGGTATTGTCTTTTTCTCACTAGTGGTATCCTCAATTTTACTTGTCGTACATCATCGTAACGATATCACAGTATCGTTCAGCCATCAACAGTGCTTGTGGTAATCCCTTCCTCTGAAACGGTTGATCCTCTCTTGGGAATCGTACGGCATGATGCAGAATGTAGTTAGTTGTTAGAACTAGTTGTATTACAGTAAGTTACGAAACAGACGGGGAAAAACTGTTGATAATACTGGGTGGCCCACAAAAAACGTGACGACCCAACTTTTCTAGTTAGCACCCCTCTGAACCAGGAGAGGACGGAATCTTCCTGTGTCATTAGATTTAATTTGTCATCTCCTGGTTATGAGGGGTGCTAACTAGAAAAGTTTGGTCGTCAGTTTTTTGTGGACCACCCTGTAAATGTGCAACTTTTTATTTTGCAACTAAAACAACCTTTTTTTTTTAAATATTCTTGTGAGAAATCGGATACACCGTTTGATGTGGTGGAGAATTTAAGGCAATTTTTCATTTTACTTTTATTAGTATTCGAACAAATTTTTTTGGTGATATCGAGATATATCTTATTCAAAAGTTCCATTACTTCTCTTTTAGATGGGACTCGTATGAAAAAAAAATGATTATTAAGGCGGAATTCTTGAACAAAAAAAGTTCCATATATTTTTTGGTCAAAAACAATCTAGCCTAAAAAGAAATAGGCTACACCTCGTCAATTTTGTAATAGCCACTCCTACTTTATCATACGTGTCGATAACCATGTAAATGTATGATTGAAGTCCTCTTTCCAGCCAAACTAAAACTGTTTATATCTCCGTTCCTATTCAATATATTTCAACCAAACCTGGCCAGATAATAGATAGGGATCGAAGGTACATTACACCAATAATTATGCAATTCTGTGCAAGAGTAAACAAAGGGAGCCACACGTAAACTGTTCACTACTACTTGTTATTCTTGGCTGATACCGTTTCAGAAAAAAACTACTAGATCTACGTAAAATCTGAAATATGATCTAAGCCAGAAATTTCCTTGGGCTTGATCCTCACAGATACCACTTTTTTCAATTGGTCGAGCCATTCCGGAGTTACGGGACCCTGAACGACCAGTTTGATTGTTTTACATTGTTTTAACCATTATAATTAGGCAAGAATGCCACTCGGCAAACTCTAGATCCATTCTTCGTGCACGTGTCATGTCTTTGCTAAAAAAAGTTGATTGTTGATGGGTAAAATCACGGGTAGCATAAATATAAGAGGGGTATACAACTTATTTATTGACCCTGAATCAACTGTCGTTGACGGTCCTGACATCTGGCGGCGGCAACGTGAAACAAAATGTTTCCGACGCCACCAATTCTTCGAGGCCACTTGGTGAAACACTCGATTCTCGAAATAAATTCAAAACAAATTGCACCAGCCGTTACATTGCCCATAATTTTTACTTTTTTATTGAAATGAAAAAAGTCTTATCTTTTAAATTTTTTAAATCGAATTAGAAATTCTAGTTGTTATGTTAATCTGTTTTGTTTTCTCCTTGCCCCTCCCACGCTCGCTTGTTGCGTCAAGATGGCGTCAGACGCTGGTCGTTTGCGCTGTAGTTTTCCGATTCTTGCACATTTGGTCAAACAGTGTTACGGGGAAACATTTACTATGCAGCTTTGAGACCATTTACTTTTGAAACCTCAACCCTGTCGAAAAGCATCATCGTCAGCGTGGTGACGAGCATCAAAAAAGATGTTCAAAAACGAAACGAAGACTCCATCAATGACACGGAACTGCATCAATGACAAACATTCTAAAACATGGTGAGAACTAACTCGTCTTGCCAACGTGCCACGCCTTTGTCTGAAACGCTGGACAGCATTTAACAGCTGGCTTCAAGGCTTCAACAAAGGACAAGGGCGAAACGAATACGGTTTCAGTAATACGGTTTAATTGATATTAAATGATCAATTGGCTTCAACAAAGGTTCAAGCAATCTACGCAGCTGACTGAGACTCTGACGATCCAGTACTGATGTTCAATTTGGACTTCAATCGACGGAGGTAAGTCAATGTTTCGTCCAAGGTACGGTTTTGGTGAAGGATTTGGCCAAAAAATTGATAGATAGGCTACATATTAAAATACGAAAGGCTGGCCAAAAGAGGCAACGGTTATAATTAACAAAGCTACTTTTTCCCTGTACCAAGCTGCTTTTGTCGACATTATTCCGGATATTATGTAGGCTGTGTTAATGTTATGCGGTAAATAAATACATATGCCATGTTAACAGTGCACGCACGATGAATTACAGTACAATTCACAACAAATCACGTGTACACAGTCTTCGATAATTATTGGTCCTGTAAATATAAACAAACAAACGCTTAGCAACCCGGGACTGGTGTCATTTATTGTACCTGCACACAGTACTGTATCATATGCGTAGTACGTGTTTTTTTTGGGGAGGGGGGGCAAGTGCACTCCAGGATTTGTTGAAAGGAAGTGCTGCAAGCCATATCAAAACCTTTTTTTTTTGCTCCGATCTTGATAAATTTATCTTACCCATCCCCCCCAACTACCCAAGTTTTTTTCTAATGGGTGTAATGAAAAACAAAAAAGTCGCAGAAACACTGATCTTTAAAAACTAAACTATTCAACGGGTGGGGGGGGGGGGGGAGTTAGGTATAGTCCTATATTGATATCGGTATAATCTGTATTTATTGGTTTTTTTGCCATGTCGGTATCGGACCACTGTAAGGCATCCAATACAGATATTCGTTATGCCAAGAAATGCAACCGTCTTCCCTGTAAAACTGACACCAAGCACAGCAAATGCAACAGCCAAGTGAGAAAAGCAAAGCCATTTGCTCAGTTTAATGAAAATGTAGAACACGAAAGTTCCAATGCTCTTAAGTTTTATGACGACCAACCTAAAATCTAACTGAGAAGATGAATGTACTGAAGCCATAAGTAGGAATACGAGTAGAAATGCTGGGTATTGAGTCGCAGAACTTTTTTGGATAATCGCAACAGTTGGAACCCATGCAAAACCAAAAAAATGAAGTTACCTTTGTATGAGATTTAAACTTGTAGTCGTGATTTATTATTATTATTATTATTATTATTATTATTATTATTATTATTATTATAATAAACAAATCCTATACAATGCTTGGATCGAAAGCCATTTGAGGTATGGAATTGAAGTATATGGTTTTGCCAGTGATTATATCATACAAAGACTGCAAAAATTACAAAATAAAATTGTTAAAGTTCTTTTTGGAAATTCACTTCTTAATACTAGTGAAACTTTTAGACATAATAAAATTTTAAGCATAATTAAATTAAGAGATCAGATAATTATTACAAAACATTACCATAGTTATAAACATAAACAGTGCAATACTGAAAGAACAAGCAGACTAAGAAATCAAACAAATCGCTATGAAATACCAAGGTGGTTTAATAAGTATGGACTAAGAAATCAAAAGTTTTACATACCCAAAATTTTTAACCAATTACCAAATGAACTTATTAATTATGATAGTATTACAAAACTAAAACAGGAGTTACATAAATATCTACTAAGTGAAAAATAAATAGCCCTGAAATAAAACAAAACATTTTG
>JAHWFP010098725.1:3052-13557 GCA_023313725.1 Lithobius niger | reverse complement strand
CTTACATCCGTATTTTATACGCTTAAGCGTTTTTTAATACTAATATCACTTATTTTTTTTCTTGTTTCAGCAAGAATAACACAGAAAAGAACACTGTAATCACCTTAAAATAACTGTTATCAGAGAGCTTTTTCCATGGCTGATTCGTTTTAAGGTGCTAAGAATGACTTGTGCACCAAATTTCATGTTTTTAGCGTGATCTGTAAGAATTTGTTGCCCAAACCCCTGAGAGGCATCACGGGAAATGGGGGGGGGGGCTGAAGGCACTTGGGGGTGTTTCATTGGGGCCCATGGCTGGTTCGATTTTTACTGTTAAGAAAGACTTGTGTACCAAATTTCATGTTTTTAGCTCGATTTGCAAAAATGAGTTACTCCACTTAATGATTTCTGCCCAGTGCTCTACAATCATAATTGCTCTGCCGACAAGAATACTGCAGTCACATCAAAATCGTGTTCGAAAGTCCCTGGTCGGTGTTAATACCTACATTTTAAGCTATACAAATTGAAAATCGGTTCATTGGTTCGATCTCTAGGTGAGAGCAAATGTTCTAGCCCATTTAGCTTTCCGTGTCAAGAATATTGTAGTTACATTAAAATTGCCTGCGAAAGGCCGTAGGCCTTGTCCAGACCTACGTTTTAAGCTATAGAACTTGAAAATCGGTTCAGTGGTTCGGTCTCCATGTGAGAGCAAAGAGTCCCAACAACAACAACAAGAACAACAAGAAGAAGAACAACAACAACAAGAAATGGCCATGCCGTGGGCGCCGAACGGGTCGATTGTTGGCATTAAAATTTGTAATGCAGTGAAATAGTTACGAAACGACCCCAAATACCGAATTTGGTTGGTCTATGTCAATTTATGGGCGAGACTATAGGGAGTTCAAAGTTTGGCGTTTAACGTGGAAGTTCATGCTGAGGCTTACGTAAGGTGATGACAGTATTTTAAGGTGATGACAGTATTCTTTTTTGTGTTATTCTTGCTGAAACAAGAAAAAAAAATGGATATTAGTATTAAAAAACGCTTAAGCATGTAAAATAAGGATGTAAGTCCTAAAAAACTTAAAGCCCTAAAGGAAAAGATATTAGAAAAAGACATGTAAGCCATCAGTGTCGTACTAATACGTGTAAAAGAAGCTCCAGCTTGTTTTTTGGGTCGCTGGAGCTTCTTTTACACGTATTAGTGCGACGCTGATGGCTTACATGTCTTTTTCTAATATCTGTTTCTTTAGGGCTTTAAGTTTTTTAGGGCTTAAATCCGTATTTTATACGCCTAAGCGTTTTTTAATACTAATGTATTCATAAATGACTCCTTTTTTCCATTGTATAATACTGGTGCTTTAAAAACACAATTCATCTTAAAAGGCTTTACATTTTAACGTTATAAAAATTTCTTATATTTGCAGGTTTCAAGTTTTCTCGAGCATCGTACGTTTTAAGTCTTCTTCGGCCAATCATCTACCAGGACTTAGAATTAAAAGTAAGATTAATAATACAAATTTAACATTAATGTAAATTAAAATGAGATCAGGAATTATAAAGTAGGAGTGTTGGACAATAAATATTAAGGCTTTTACAGCGCCCAACCTGGCCCATTATTGTACTAAAAAATCCATTCACCTTATAAATTTTGAACTATACGTCGCAGAATAGTGATGTAAATTGGAAAGTTGTAGAGAACAGTAAGCCAATGCCAAAGCAGAAAAACAATGAAAATTGGGCCATTAGGGTAGAAGTTATCCTTCAGACACGTTAGTTTCATTAGCTTCACTGCATGTTTTCAGGGTGTCTGGCGGAGAAGGCTCCACAGCCAATGAAACTATCGTAGCAGTATGGGATACAAAAAGAGGCTTTGTTTTCTATCTACAAACGTGTGGTATGTTTTCCGCAAAATTGGAAACTGGTTTCCTGAAGTATGCATATGTTCAGATACATACGAAGAAGGGGGGGGCGCCCGCGACTGAAGAGTTTCCTCGAGTGGGGAGCGGCAAGACAGATTTAATGGCTTTAGGCAATGTTGTTTTATTTAAAGCAAAGGGAATTATTTAAGTTGATTCGTTTTATTTATGAACCATGTATTTGTTGAAGGGGGCGTTTGTCCGAATGAGTATTGCATATTCACTTCCATCATGACATGCGCAGTAACCCTTTCCAACCGCAATCCCCCCCCCCCCCCACTACCCATATGTGTAATTGAACGTACTCAGTGCTTTAACAGATGCAATTTTCTCAATTGTACATAGAATTATTTCAATTAAAAATCATCAATTATTATCCTTGTACATTTTAACAAGTAAAGTGAAACTTCAATCATATAACCCTTTTTTTTTACGGCACACTTGACGTTTTTGTTTGAAAGAATTACTTACGTAAAAAGGTCTGGTGTGGTTTATTTTTCAGTCTTAGTTGAGCGTGGTGCTCGTTTGCGGAAAGAAAACGTATTTTAAAACACTTTGCAGTTACCACAAGCGTGATGCAGTGTATTAGTAACTTTTTAAATGCTTAAAAGGCCATTCCTCCCAGCGCCATTTTTCTCGATCCTTCACATCAAGTACGGCCCCCAAAGGTCTATTTACTTACAGTTAGTCAATCCCTTGGTAAAAATCAGTTTTAAAATGTGGCGTCTAGGAGATTTTCTGTTGAATAATTGTTAACTTTATTCACTGCGTTCCGCAGTATATGATGCTTTGCACGCTTACAATAATATGATGTTTCATCTGTGTGTGTGCATGTACTAATTTGCTAATAATTACCATGACATCAAAAATCTAAAAGACTAATGCGGTAAAAAATAAAATTAATTATTCCAATAGATCGCCGAAGCAAAATTATAAAACAGTAAGCTAAAAAATTATAAATTGTGATGTTAAAATACGAGAATCATTCCGATTTGTGACGACACAATTAATGCGTTCATGCTGGTTCGTCTGATAGGCGCAATGCCAACTGAGGCAGTAGCTGCGTTCTTCACTGCGAGGCATGCAGCAACTATCTCAGTTGACCTTGGCGATGGGCTTGTGCGGAGAGCGATCAGCACGTTGCTGTTATAAGGCACGCCGGATGTACCTTTAAATTTCGTAATAACTCCGTTGCACTGTACCCTTGACTTCTGAGAATTCTGTAGTATTGTCGGTGAAATGCGGTAAGGGAGACAGACACTAAATCATTACATGAGCGGCAGCAGCCGCCCGACTGCGATGTTGCCTTATATAAAAATAAATAAATAAATAAATAGAATTCTCCACACTTGGTGGAAGGATACGGAAGGGTGGTGAGCCGCTTACTCCGTTCCGGGAGATCATTGTCGAAGGATCAGGGCAGTGGACGCCTGAGAAAACGCTGAAGAGGTTCACATTTAAGCAATCTACTAAAGGCTGAGACTGAACGCGCATTTACAGTTTCCCTACTTAGCGAGTTCCAAATAGGAACAACCCGTACCGAAAAAAATGTCTACGACAGTCTACACGGGAAGCTAGAGCACCTAACTTCCAATTATGACCCCGGGTACGGTTTAGGCTCGGGGCGAGGTCAAAAAAAAAGGCAGGTCGACCTCAATTAGGTTTCGCAGGATCCGAAAAGTCAATACAACGTCAAACCTCAGTCTACGTAACTCCAACAATTCCAGACCAAGCCGCTCAAGGCGCACCCTGTAAGGAATGTTGAGAAATCCTGGAAGATGTTTAGTGAATCGTCTTTGCACCGCCTCCACGGAATCAATGTCCTGAGCCAAATAAGGCGACCAAACTGGGGTGGCATACTCCAAGACCGGGCGTACAAAAACCTTAAATGCCCAAACCAATGTCACTGGGTTTCCAGATGTGAAACATCTCTTAACAATGGCTGCTCGGCGATACGCGGATGAACATACCTTTTGGCAGTGAAGGGAGGATTTCAGGTTTCGGGAAAACCAAACTCCCACGTGGACATCAAGAATTAATAACCCTATAAATTCTTGGTGGACATCTATTACAGGATGTTTATGCACCTCCTGGTAGATGTGCATAGAGCTAAATCAATTACAAGGAGCCCTGGTGACTAGCATGACAACAAGAGGTGAGCTTTCTGAAAGAATAGCACACCAACCAAAATCCCGGATACACCAATCAGTTTCACAATCCTTTACCCAAATCCTAAAGCCTCGGTGTAAGGATGTCGGCTTCCAATCAGTTAGCTATGATGTGCAGTGAAGCTATCTTTCA
Organism: Lithobius niger; assembly: GCA_023313725.1. Classification (NCBI taxonomy): domain Eukaryota; kingdom Metazoa; phylum Arthropoda; class Chilopoda; order Lithobiomorpha; family Lithobiidae; genus Lithobius; species Lithobius niger. The sequence goes on along the minus strand of JAHWFP010098725.1, from coordinate 9,361 downwards.
TACGATGGGGCAGCCTTATAAGGGACCGGTCACTATTTATCGTGGGACGGGAGGTCGAAGGAAATTTCGGGGGAGGGGGGGGGGGGGCAAATCAAGGCGTTGTCTGGTTCTGTTTGGGGTGGGGTGGGAAAGGAGTCCTGCAATTTTTACGCTCTGTCGGGGAAGAGGAGACTGATCGAACTAGAGATAAAGTGCCATTCTGCGCCTAAAAAATCATAGAACTTTATGAGCACTAGAAGTTCATAAAAAAGCTTTAGCCCCCATTACATAAGTGTTTACACAGTTTTAAAGTCGTCAGTGTCAATGCTAATGCTGAGTACAAAACCGTTTTTGAAAATGCGGTTCATCCCTGGAAAGGAGAATGTTCAAAGACACATCTTCGAATGTTTGATAACATAGCCTTTTTTTTTTTTCAGCCTTGTTTTTTTTTAATGTCTTGGCGCGTTTTCCATATTTGGACCAAACTTGTGGAGTTGACTATTACATGTTTAATTTAGCTACTGTAGGTGTAAGAGGTTTACTTTTTTTGTGAAATGGTGGAGAAAGGGGAAGTTTATTTTTGAACCTTGATGGCGGGGGGGGGGGGGGGAGTTTTTGTAGGCTCGTATCGGGGAAAAGTTTTCGAAATTTCGCCGATCACGAATGTCCAGTTCGTTCAATGTAGTATGGCTTCTGATCATGAAAATCCAGAGTGGAGCTCATTTTATTGAACTATTCTTAAGGAGGACTGTTCCTAATTGCGGTCACACATAATATGGGTGAAGGGGAAGAGGAATCGTACAATCTATGACGTATCGAACATAATTTTTGACGGATCACAATTTTTACGCTAAATCTTTTCATTTTTTTTTTTTTGTGGTATAAAAAAGTTTGCGTAAAATGTTACTGTAAACGAAACGTGTTCTCAATATCTATTTGAAAACCGTCCTCAAAATGGTTTTAAAAAACTAGAATATTTACAATATTTTATTATTTTCCTCTTCATTGGAGACGTCGACGTTTGTAACACCTAAATAAAGAAAAGCCGTTTGTGATGACATTTTCTACGAAGGGGTAGCAGAAGTTGTGACACGATATGGCAGGAAGACGCGGTTGCGCAAGGTGGAGGCGTTGAAATCAGACAAAACTTGTACGGTATCATTTGCGGACGACCCATTAGTTTGAAATGAGTTTTTCCTGCCCAACAGATTCAACCCTTTACCGCTCAGGGTAAATTAAACGCATATTTACAAAAAAAAAAGTCCTCTTATGTAGCCTACACAGGTGAACCACAATTTCAACCGGCATACACTTGGTGTCCATAAGGGGGACGCTAACTACTGGGCTGAGCTTTGCTAAGTAATTCCAATCGGAAGTTCCTTGGATCTTTTACATGCCGTAACCGACATGAGCACGAGGCTTCACAGGGCCCGTCTCTTCCAGAAAATGCCTGCGGATGGCTGAGGTCAGGATCGAACTAGGGACCTCTTGCACGTGAAACAGTCGTTAACCATCAGTCTACCTTGCCATTTCTACCTTGTTACTTGCTAGTGAAATTAAAAAAAAAAGTCCTTACCGGACACGTTAAAAAGTATATTGAAAACCAACGCCACTACACGCGAATTAAAGAAAGAAAATGATTTTCTTACGCCTTGTAACATTACCTGGTGCTAGAATGGACTTTCAAAATTAGCGAATCTGTAAAATTCGTAAATGAGGTAATTTGTGCGTGTATATTCACATATTTTTAACGATGTTCCCCAAAAGCCCAAATGTACGTTGGTAAAAGTGAAAATAGCACGGACGAACTGGGCCAGGTGGCTGCCGATCACCATCAGGACCAACTGGTTTTGGGGAACCAAAAGAAATTTTTGGGGGATGGTTTTCAATCCCAAATGATTGAAAAAGGTGGATGAATTTAGTCGCTCGTGTTATTCTCGTCTTCACAGTGCTAACTTTGGAGGACTTGACAACAAAAACATCCAATACAAATCTGGAAAGTTTGTTATGAAAAAATACTAAGTTTCCATACTTGTTTTCAAATTTAAAAAAGTCCTCAGGTCACCACCCAAGGCCTATCATACGACTTCCTGGGTTTGGTACACGATAGGTGTCTCAACGCCAGAAGCGAACTCATTTTCCGTGTTTCTAGGTGTATTTGATGTGCTTTCCAGAGGTTTACAAGACATAAAACTAACTTTCAAGCGGACATACCCTCTCCCTGTTTTCGGGCATCCTGCGCTTAAATAAATACCTTTCGCAACATATGTAATGTATATACGTTTAGTGAACGTAGCAAAATCTACTCGGTACGTGTGAAAAAAAGGGAAATAAAAGCGTTTGCAACACTTACATACGTTTGAACCAATGTTACAAAACTAAGTCCTAACAGAAAAGCCAACATGGAGACACGCAACGTTAAACAATATAAACTTCTACATAAAGTTGTTTAAGTTGAAGTCGAAATTCCCCGGGCTCAGTATAAATTGTCCCCTCTGAACCATTGCTCACCCCATGGTTGCCGGCCCATTTTCGAGTCGCCCATCAAGCTATACCACATTATATGAATCCGAGCAGAGAAGCTAGACTTCCTCCACTCACGCACATCCTTTTTTTTTTTTGGGGGGGGGGGGGGATGCTTCTTATCGCCACGGGGCCAAACTTCCCTTTGTCTTTCCCTGAATAAATTAAAGAATTATTTAATTCCGGCCGTAGACTCCTATTATTGGAGTTAAAAAACAAAAACGAGCTCGTTTCCTGTTTAAGGTAAGGTTTAACTGAACTCAAGTGGAAACAGGAAAAGAACAAGAATAAGCATTCCTGTAAGGTTTCAGATAAGTTGCTGTAGTGTTTAGCCCACGTGAAACCTTACCAATTTATTCATCTATTAGACAGGTAAATAAAATGAAAATCATTGCAACTGTGATTTAAGACGGTTACAATTGAAACTGTTATTTATGTTTTAGTACAGTGTGGCTCAAATTAGAGTCAGAAATTTTTGATGCTTCAACAGAGAGGCAATGATATTTGGCTTTATTTTGGTTACGTTTAAATTTTTAAGCAATTTTTGATATCGGTCAAATTTAAAGTCAGTTAACTCAGAACTAATACACACATAACAACACATACCTTGAACACACTAGACTACTTGTTTTTTTTTCTTTGTTTTTATTGCAAGTTGTGTGATTTTCTTTTGATGTAGTTTGTTGTCAAAATTGATTGGTGTTCATGTTACAAACAGTGTATCATTTTTTTCTCCAGAAATATGGTTTGAAAGTTTACAAAAGGGACCCCAATTCCTTCACCCCTTTATCTCAATCACAATGGAAAGATGGAAAACCTCGATGTCTCAGCATGTATATGGACCGAGACAAGAAACTCAAGGAAATTGCCAAATTTTCATCAAAAGATGCTGAGGTAAAGTATAACCAAAAAGAGTTTCTCAGCTGGCATTTTTGCCCATCAAACCATCATTGACCGTAAGTTTATCCAATACATCTAAATAGGCACGGTAGGTGGCAATTCCTCTCGAGACAGACGGGTTAAATAATGGTATAGCAATTATTTAAAAAAAAAACACAACATACGTATTTTGCTGTTGATGTAGAGTAAAACCTTCCACTCCAGATGTACGCTCAGAGGAGGCCTTATTTAAAGGCGACTGTTCATCATTTCGATGGTAAAAGACAGAATATGAAGTGATAGTTACATCATGGCCCCTCCTACAAGTGTAAGAATACATAAGCTCCTGATTTTTGTAAACTTTCACGTTTTGTATTTTTGACTTTAAATTCGAAATCTTCCTCCACCCCTACTCCATCACAACAACGACTTACCTGATCTCCCAGACTGGAAGATAGCCAGTATCTGGGTGATGTTTCTATAATACTTGTCTACTTATACAACGTCATATGTCGTGTGTAATATTCCATCCTTCTCTACAAATTCTTATCATATTTTTATTCTTTCTTTATGTTGTTATCCCTTTCGATGCCCCTAAATATACGCGACGAAATTAAAGGGACATAAATCTTTCCGGTATTTCTTGCGACCGTTGAGAATAGCGTTACAACATTTACACAGGTTACAGTTAATGTCGCAAAATCACCTCGCACGAAAGAAAAAAACAAGAAAATTACTGTGTTGGCAACTAATGTTGTAAAACTGAGTAATACAGGAAAGCCAACATGGATGCATGTGCCTTTAATGCCCCACCCCCCCCCTCCCTTCTCTCGATTATAGGCGTCTGCATTTCTTCTTGCAATATAATTTTATTTCATCATCAAAAACAATTTTAGCACAGGATATATCATTACTGTTCTAAACTGTTCGGTCATGTGCAATTATTTAAGAAGAATTTAATAAATTTGCATTCAGGCCTATACGTCGTATGATGCGCTGTTGGAACGCCTTGCTGCCAGCCTCACTCCTCTCTTGGACAATCCACCTCCGGACTTGGCCACTCTTTTAACAGGAAACAAAATGACAAGGAAGAAAATGCAAGCTCTCTCCACTCTCAAACCTCTGTGGAAATTAGGTAAAGCTAAATTTGTGTTCTCTACATTTTGCCCTTTGACTGTAGACATTGGAATTATCATAAAATCAAAAACTTTATAAAACCTGACTAAGGACCTCTGCACAAGGGAGCACCTCGTGATTCCATTGGTCTTTTAGGAGTCCTTTAAGGAGGCTTTGGCAATGTGGCAAGAAATGAGGGGGCTGGAGAATGCGAATTTGGGAGCCACCAACTGGCAGCGCCACCACGTTATTCCACTGCTTCCCATTGGGGTTGTTGACGTTTGTCTTGAACTGGAAAATGAGTGCTGGTATTGGTCTTGGTGGCTATAGACTTGTTGATTGGCTACCAAAATGAATTGGTGGCGTCACCGTGGTGGCCCAGTGTGCAGAACCCTTAAAGTTTTGTGAATTTTAAAATGAGGCATAACGGATTAATATTCTCAGCTCAAATGAAAACACGACTGCTACGTTGGAACATAAAACTGAATTATGTAAACAGTGATTTTCACTTTATATACACTTATCGAAATCAAGTGTCGCGTGCTGTCGCAACACGACTACGGAGCTCGGAAAGGTAGAAAATGCTTAACGATAATGTTACCTCAGGAAATGTAAAGGGTAAATAAAATAATTAAAATACCATCTTGGCACTGACGTAACTTCCGTGGGTAGAAGAGAGCCTTAGTTGGGACCGGTCATTATTTATCACCCGGTGGGAAGGGTTGGAGGAAATTGAAAGGGAGGGTACCGGGAAGGTAATTGTGGAACTCGCTGCCTGACGTAGTTGTATCGGTCCCCTCTGTGCTTGTATCTAAAAATAGACTAGATGAGTTCATTAGTGACGAGGAAACTTACCACTTTGTTTGATGTTTAACTGCTTCAAAATACTACTGACTCTCACCCTGACCCTGGTTTTTTGGTTGTTTTCTTTTTATACTTTTTTTCATTGTTTATTGTTACATAATGTTATCTATTTTTATATACATAGTTATATTGCTTGTTGTACGCTCCATGTTATCGACAAATTCTGTTATTGAAACTGACGTTTTAGGTCTGGTTATTAAATAAATAAATCTCATATTTTTAGTCATACACACTACTGGTATCCCTCCCCCTCCACCACTATCTCATCCTCCCGTCCTTAATTCCTTCTTAATTCGTTAATTCCTTAATTTAAAGCAAACGAAATTATACTTTTTTTTCAACTTAATAAAAATTAAACAAGTGCCAGTAGGCACGAGACTGTGTATGCACTTAAAAGTAAGAGAAAAAATAGGAAAGATGAGGTGTTTTATACAATACATAATAAAAACATGATTTACATTTTTCTTTCTTCTTTACAAGTTGGTAATTTTTTAAGTTCACATGGCATATAGTAAAACATTGTTGGAATGTCTTAAGGCTTTCCTTTTGTCTCCAGGTTGGAATTTCATAGCTTCTTTTAGCTAGTTTAGCTTGTACATACGTTTCCCATGTTTGTAATCGTTACGAAATAGGCTCGCACTGGCCATAGTGTCTTTGTGCCATGGCACAGGCACTCTTTGGTTACTACACTGCCGGCTCCCCTTGGGTATTTTTTCCCTCCACCGAAGAAAAATGAGTGCCTTATTTCGGATTGTTTTCTGGCTGGTGACTATTCCTTTCAGGCACAAATTTCTTCTCTCCCTCTTTCCTACTTCCCCCCCCCCCCCCCACAACCCCACCTTCCACTCAATAAAACTGTGAAAATCAAGCAAACGGTGGGTGATCCTTAAAATATAAATGACGTTTTAAAAATGAATCACCATCAGTGTAGAATTAAGTTTATACTAG